>JAUMHI010000041.1:3060754-3089179 GCA_032359435.1 Enteromius unitaeniatus
TCTCTCCTCTCCACCTGTAGCTGGTGTGTGGTGAGCGCACTGGCGCTGTTGTCCTGTGGCAGCCATCGCATCATCCAAGTGAATGCTGCACACTGGTGGTGGTTGAGGAGAGACACCCCCACATGATTGTAAAGTGCTTTGGGTGTATGGCAATACACAGTAAAAGTGCTATATAAATGCGCCATTCATTCAAATTGACAGCAGACAGCATTATATACTTTACAGGCACATTGTAAGCATTACATTTTGCTTTATTAGTTTACAGCATCTAATGCAATTTTGTATTTAATGAACATTCTGTCATTATTTACTCACCCTCATGTCAAAGTTGATGATGTTTTGTGGAGCTTCACAGACTTTGCTATTAACCTTCATTGTAGGAAAAAGATCAGGATGAGGATTCTTTCAAATGTCTTTCGTTGTGTTACAAGGAATGTAAAAGCAAACATTTTCAGATCTACATGTGGGTGAATAAATAGAAGTGACACACAGCATAGCAGCTTTGCCATTTTTCTATGACTTTCTTGCTAGTTTCTTCTTCAATCGCAGTTTACGAACTAATCTGAAACAGGCCAAAAGTCAATAAAACTGCCAGGGATCAGGGCTAAACAAAATTGAGTCTGTAGCCCCAACAACACAATGAAGGAAGGCAGAGGTGGAGAAATCAACTGCCAAAGCAACAACAACTTATTTGTAATTTGCTGCAAGTTCACCGACTACAAGAACTGCCTCTAAAAACTGAGTATTTCCACATTCGCACATTCCACAGATCTAATATTCCTGAAAGCTGAGTATTCATAATATCGAAATTCTCAGGAAACTGTCATTTGTTTCCCTACAACTTATCACTCACATAATTAGCAGCATCTGTCACTTGATTTTTAAAGGAAATATTTGAATAAGACCAGGAGTGACAGTAAAGACATTTAAATAAATTTGAAATAAATGCTCACTGTTAATAATAATTATTGTTTCGAGAGCATGTGATCAGTAATGATACATTATCCAGTACGAAGATTACATCTCCAGTACTTTGGGCTTGAAATGGGAAAGAAATATAATTTCAATGTCAGTAGTATACTTTAGAAATGAAAAAAAGAAAATAAAAATGTACAGAATCTTTCAGGAGCAAACAGCACTGTTTAATTAATGACCCAATAACACTGTGATGTGGCCCATTATCTTTTTTATTTACAGTGCATACAGTATGTGTGCTTTACATATTTAGTTGCATTTTTATGATAGACTGTTTGGCTATTTGTGCTAAAGGAATAGTTCTCCATGAATTAAAATGTGTTGAAAATGTATTCACTCGCAGGCTATCCAAACGATAATTGAGTTTGTTTTCTTCATCTAAACATATTTGGAGGAATTACATTACATCAATACATTTAGCAGTGGATCCTCTGAAGTGAGCGGGTGCCGCCAGAATAGTCCAAACGGCTTAAAATAAAAACATCAGAATAATTCACAAGTTATATGTGACTCCAGTCCATCAGTTAACATCCTGTCAAATCACATGCTGTGTGTTTGTGCAAAACAAATTGATCTTTATGGTGTTTTATGTTCAAACATAAATGGTCCTTTACCCATAATATTGCTTTCTCCTAAGAAAAAGTTGTCTAGTCTGAATCAGGAGAGAAATATTCACAGATTTACAAGCAATAATGCTTCTAAACAAACCTGTGTGTGAAGTACAACAGGGGATTGACTTTTACACAAGATGTTAATAGTTGGACTGGAGTGTTGTGGATTATTATGATGTGTTTATCAGCTGTTTTGACTCTCAATCTGATGGCACCCATTCATTGCAGAACATCCACTGGTGAGCAAGAGATGTAACGCTAAATTTCTCCAAATCTCTTTTGATGAAGAAGCATCGATAAGAAGCTCATATATATATATCTTTCTTTGATTTTTTTGGTGAACTGCTCCTTTAACAAGCAGCTCATAAAGTGGCCCCTGAGTTAATATGGTTCAATTGTGTTCGCTGCAAAAGCAGGTTAAAGCAGGGATAATTGCTGCCATTCCTCCTACTATATGTGTCAAACATGTTTTGATAATGAGCAGTTGATGAGGGAACATAAGAAACCGCAGAAGAAAAGTGTGCCTACACGCATACTAAAATAAGAGGACAAAAGAGAAGATAAGGGCAGCGCTCGTTCACTCATTTAGCTCATTTGTGCAACAAAAGGCTTTGATGGAAGGAGGTTTGCTTTGATCTGTTATCATTACATATGAGCCACAGACAAGACATACCGCTGTGATCCCCCTCCCATGGAAGAAAAAAGTATCTATTCATTGCTAGCGTGTACTCCTGTGTGTTTGTGAAATATCTGCATGTGTCAGCAAACCACAGAGGTACTCATTTTCTCTCATGGGTCCTTAAACAGCTAACAGGTTTCCTACAAGAGAAGTAACAAATAAAAATAGCTTATTCAAAGACATTTGAGAACATTATGGAAGCCTGTTTCTACTACAAATAAAACATTAGGTAATTGCGACTATTTATTACTTTTTTCTTGCAATAGCGAGTTTATATCTCACAATTCTGATAATATTTTACATCTTAAGGCTGGGACACACTACAAGACTTTTAAAATCTGAACAGATTTTTAACACTAGGCATCAGTGGCGGCTACTGGTCTGTCAAATAGGGGAAGCTCATTTTCGGCCTACATCATAAAATTGTCTATTTATTTAAAAGTTAAAATTAGCTTCAGCGATTCCTTATAGTACAAAATCGCTGTCAGTCAAAAGGAGATGCAATCTTTTGACAGACCCTCCAATCATCACGCAGAAGCTCGGGGTCCAGGCCAGCCCACTGCTCATTTGCTCCTCATTCACCTCCAGAGACGCTGAGCATCCATGGGCGGGACATAAATCGCAGCGTTTATCCAATGAACGTCTAGTTTCAAAGCACTGAGAAAAAAACGTTCAAAGCAGCCGCATTGAAGTCAACGGACGCTGGGTTTCAACGGGGGAAATGCACTGTGACACTACGGGAATGTATGAGAAGAAAATCAAGTCAGCTGGTCTGCTATATCTGATTCTGAACGAACTCGTCTTTGAGATGAACGTTTTCGAACGCATTTTTAGTCAATAAAATGTTAATACAATAGTACATAATTTGACCATTAATTTTGTAACATTATAGGGGAAGCTGAGCTTCCCTTGCAGTCTTAAAGAAATCGCCACTGCTAGGCGTCATACACTTACGACTCTGTAAATAGTGACCAAAGAAAACTGAGCACCGTACTCTCTACACAATTGAGGATCATACGCTACCAGACGTTAAAAGTTGTTCCGATCACAACAAACTTACCCAGAAACGTGCCACGTTGCTAGGAGACGCATGACAAATGAAAACAAAATGTGTTCTAAAATCGGCTAAAAATATCAAACATGTTTGATAACCTACGACTGGATGGAATAGAAGTCTGAAACTTAAAAATCAGAGGACCATCATACACTACCCAATGTTTTGTGGAATCTGCCAGCTTTAATCTGCAGACTGGCTCAGACTTTCCTCAACTAGTGTCTTGTTCAGACCGTAAATCGGGGCAAAAGTGTATTCCTTACAATTCTGACTTTTTTCTTAAAAATGCATTCTATAAATTTGCAACTGCAAGTTAGAATTGCATTATAATATTGCAATTCTCGCTATTGCAAGTTAATATCTCAAAGTTCTGACAATATAATCTCACAATTGTGAGTTAAGTTCCATTATGAATGTCGGGTCAACAGGCGAGAATCAGAAGAACAGGTCCAGGCAGGGTTCAGGGCAACAGGCGAGAATCAAACAACGAAATAAAAATTAAAATCGCCAACAAGTCAGTCCAAAGAATAATCCAGATAAACGCTTAGAGATGTCTGTGAACAGAGCAAAACTTCACGTCAAACAAGTCTCTGTGAGTCCTTTTTATACTGGTGGCAATAGCAAACACCTGTAGCGGAAAATCCCCACAGGTGTTCGGGTAAAAAGGGTCTGGGTGGAAACTAGTACTCTGGAGAAGGTTCCCGCTGATGACGGTAGGACAGCGCCACAGAGGACTGCCTTGCAACAGTTATAAAGTCTAATTCTGAGGAAAAAGACTCACTATCTTCTTACAATTATGAGTTTATATATCCCAATTCTAACTTTTTTCTCACAATTACAAGTTTACATATCACAACTGACATTTTTCTTGCAATTGCACGTTTACTTTTTTCTCAGAATTTCAACATATAATCTTGTAATTTCGAGTGTATATAATTCCAATTCTGAGAAAAAAGACAATTTTCATACAAATTGTGAGTGTACATACAATTCTATCTTTACAGCTTTTTAACAATTACGTGTTTATATCTTGCAAAAGTCAGAATTGTGAGATAAAAAGTCACAAACACTTTCGGTGGTAGAAACAAGCTTCCATTGTGCAAAGGCCAAGCAAAACGGGTAAACGTCTGATTCATCCTTTCAATGCTAAAGCATTAGATGAGATCTGTGGCTTGCCACATTTCTGTCTCTGAGCTCTTCAGGCAGTTCCTTTGACCTCATGATTCTCATTTGTTATGACATGCATTGTGAGCTGTATAATCTTGTATAGACAGGTGTGGCTTTGATAATCAAGTCCAATCAGTATAGTCAAACACAGCTGGACTCAAACGACGGTGTAGAACCATCTGAAGGATGATCAGAAGAAATGGACAGCACCTGAGTTAAATATATGAGTGTCACAGCAAAGGGTCTGAATACTTAGGACCATGTGATATTTCAGTTTTTCTTTTTTAATAAATCTGCAAAAATGTCAACAATTCTGTGTTTTCCTGTCAATATGGGGTGCAATATGGGGTACATTAATGAGGAAAAAATTTCTAAAATAATTTTAGCAAATGGCTGCAAAGAGTGAACAATTTAAGGGGGTCTGAATATTTTCCATACCCACTGTATTGTGCAAATCACTGCTGAAGTTTACACTTGTCTTTAGTGAAAGTAAATAACTGTCTGGATGAATTATTCTGGCTCAGGTATTGTCGTGAGACTCTGAGCTGTACTGAAGTGCTTGTCACGCTGTGACAGATGAAATGCTCATGCTCAGTGCCACCAGGGCCCCAAAGTAAACAGTCTGTGCTTGAATTTAAATTTCCACTCAGACGTTTGACACTTCACGCTTTCATGACCTTGTTTGGTTTAATAATGTCTTGCTTATTTATTTACTTGTGTTTTGAAACGGTTATCACTGCAGGACTTTGGCATTCGCTCACGAGGGAGCTGTCACAATCAAAACACAAGTGCCCACACAAGAGCGCTCAAATGTGAAATTATTCAGGTACAAATGTTGTATATGACACCAAGGTACAGCGAGTAAAGGCATCAATCATTCAACTGTCTGGTTAGTTTGAACAACTAAACTAAATTAACTTTTAAGTGTTCATATCAACATTTCTTTAAATTAATTAATTCATGTTTATTAATCCTCCTGCCCTAGTAAAAACGTAATATATTTTAAAATATATTTATTTTATACTAAGTACACTTTCAGAAATAAAGATACAAAAGCTGTCACTGGGGGGTACTTTTTCAAAAGGTACACTTTTAGGTTCAAATAAGTACACTTTAAGAACAAATATATACCTTTAAGGTATCAAAATAGACTCAAACATATAGCTTTTGAAAAGGTACCACTCCAGTGACCGCTTTTGTACCTCTATTTCTGAGTGTATAGTTCAAATCTATTAACATATTTACTGCCAGATAACTCGACACGTACTAAAATAAAAAACGTTAATTAAACTTTATTTGGATTATTACTTGCGCACAATGCATATTTCTTTATTAATAAGCCTAAAATGTGTGTTTATGTCACTTTTAATGAGGATTGTGTAATGATGCCCTTTAAATGCAAAATATTTAAAGTGTAACTACAGTATACTCGCAATCGTTCCACTTTAGCACAATCAAATATACTAAGCATGTCTTTAATTGAACTTCAGCAGTGCTTCTGCACAGTTAAACTGCATTAATAACAAAATTAGCTGTTCCAATTTTAATGTTTACCAGTTTAGGATACTTTTGCATGGCATTGTAGTACATAATTATAAACATGTATTTGTAGTATACTGAGCATGAAATTAATGTAATTTAAATACATTTAAGTATATTTATTTTTCACAAGGTTGAGTATTTGTTTTTTTTACAGTGTATCCAGCATTCTAAAGTGTGGATAAATTGTGAAATATTATTACAATTTAAAATAATGTTTTTTGATTTGAACATATTTTAAAATGTAAATTATTGCTGTGATGCAAAGATACATTTTCAGCTTTAATACTCCAGTAATCAGTGTCACAGTGTCAGAAATTACTCTAATATGCAAATTTGCTGCATTATGTTGATTTGAAGTATATAACGATTTCATCACATAATTCTTCATATAATAATTATTTATTATTTATTTTCCAAATTAGAGTGTGGAAGTCATTTTAAAATGCCCCTTTTATGGGTTATGAAAGGTTTCTATTTTGTTTTTATGAGTCCCAAACAACAGGTTGATATGAATGCAAGGTCAAAAAACACTTTCATTTTCTTATAATATGCGTTTATTTTGATCTTTTTTGTTCAACGATTCCCAAACTATTTGTTCAATGATTTATTTTTCCCAAACCACTCCAGTGATTTGTCGATTTCATTTAAAACTTTTACTGCTCCAATGCAAAGACCAATAAATGTGTGGGCAATATGCAAATGTTTCATTTTGACGTCAACATGAAACATCTTGGGACTCATTTTAAAAAACAACTTGTTTCAATGATTCAGATTTTACTTTTTCTTTTGAGAGACAATAACTTAATACACTGTGTACTTTCAGGTTTAAAACTTGATGTATTCCAGATGTATTCGTTAAGAGTTGTGTTACAGACTGCATGAAATCTCATTTTCAAAAATCTATAGCAGGGGCACTTTAAAGTACATTTAAAGGAAATGATATGATCCCTTTAACAAGCCAATGAGTGAAGTTTGCATCAACTTAACCATCCTTAATGGGTTTTTTTAGGCATAAACAACATACAGCTGCAGAAAAAAGTACAAAACATGTATTCTCACACAATCAGGTTCTCCCTCACACACTCCGTCTGTCTCCTGTCCACCTACACACATAGAAACCCATGTCTTTTTGTCTCTGATAAAGAGGTCTGTAAAGGAAGTGATTTCTCATGGCTGATGCCAACCGGTTGGCACTGGATTCCCGACTGACACTCAACTATAAAAGCTGCACAAAGATGCTGACACTCTTACTGCTGCCCAATTTGATCTGTGATACTATTAGAAAAACAAGCCTGAGCCAAAGCCTCACTCAGAGATTCCTGCTCCATCTGGCACTGACGCTGGGAACTAGTGTTATAGACGGCAAATCATACACTCTTAAAAATAAAGGTGCTTATAAGGTTCTTTACAGAGATGCAGAAGAACCATTTCTGATTCCACAAAGATCCATTCAGTCAAAGGTTCTTTAAAGTACCATCTCTTAATTATCCTTTTATAATCGAAAGGACTTTCACATAAAATGTTTGGTGAAACAGAAAGGTTCTTAAAGCCAAGCAGCATCAGAAAGCTCATCAAAAACATCTTTATTTGTTTTCCGAAAGGTGAACGAACGTCTTACGGGTTTGGAATGACATGAGTGTGAGTAATTAATGACAAAATTTTAATTTTGGGGTGCAGTAACCCTTTAAAGACATTTGAATATTTTTACTATAAAATTAGACAAATATGGATTAAATATTTGTACTGTGGCAGAAAGGCATTTTTAGTAAAAAACAACTTTAAGCAAATTTAGCCATCTGTGTGTGTGTGTGTGTGTAAAAGAATGTAAGAGCGATCCATAGGATTTATAGACTAGCTAGAACACACATATCAGTTTCACTGCAGCCCATACAGTGTGCCTCACTGCTGATCCCAGACCAGAGCATAGTCTATTCTTGGAAGACGCTGGAAACCCCAGGGGATGCAAGACTGGAAATGGAGTAAAAGGAAAATTTAACAAAGGCAGCGACAGTGTGTGTGTGTGTGTGTGTGTGAGTGAAAGTGTGCAGTGTGTTCATGCTTAAATCTGCTCCTGACTTTGCATAAGGACTAGAAACTAGATAGCATGTAAGAGCTCCAGCACCAAACCCCAAAGGCTCTTGGAGCAGATTCAACACACCTCTGGCATCAAGCGCAATGTGCTGCATATCTCTCTGCACCGGCTCTTAAGTTGATTGGTGGCCACATCACAGTGTGTCTCAAAGTTTATAATATATGATCCGTCCTGAAGTGTTTAAAGGTACTCTGAGCCACCGGGCCAGCGTTATTTTATTGCCACATGTGATAGAGGCACAATCGTTCAGACTGGTCTGATGATATTTGTGTCCGGTCATTGAAATAAAATAGATCATAAATTCCCAGCTCTGTTTTCGCATAATGAAAAAGGCTCTTTTTCTCTTGACATTTTGTGAATGATAATGAGTATAGCTGAGACAAAGTGAGATCGCTGTACTATGTGAATTATTCTTGCAGGACAGCAATGTGTAATATGTTTATACTGTATCTCTACATTCTTACTGTACATAATCTGCAGTTTTTCCCTATTTATATACCATTTAAAAGTTGGTGTAAAGATTTTGTAATGAAAAAAAATATATATATACATTTACTAGTATTTTATTTTAATTCTGTTAATCAAAGAATCTTGAACACCAAATCAGCATATTAGAATAATTTCTAAAGGAACAAGTGATACTGAAGTGTTGATGCTGAAAATTCGTAAAATAAATTACATATTAAAACAGAAGCAGTATTTTAAATAGTAATTATATTTCAAAATGTTGTTTATACTTCACAATGGACTTTGTTTCTCGCAAGTCTGTTTCATGCAAGTCTGATTTCTTTCTTCTCAGATTTCCTAACTATTTGCAAGATACTTTCTTTCTTACAATTCTTACTTTGCAATTCTTTTTTTTTAAGACAGAAAATGCAACTTTTAATTTATTTCTGAATTAAATACAGTAGTTTAATACTGCACGAGCGCTTCTTTCGCCCTTTCTCTGCACGGCAAGATGTTACAGTTGCTCAGCTTATTATATACTGTAATAAAGAGAGCATGGTCCCTTTTTTGGGTGTTTATTGCAGAAGAACCAGTATCTGCTAAGATTGTTGGGGGTGATGGAATGGATTATCATGTTGCCTGAGTGGTCCTAGAGACAGAGACAATGTTACCACCAGAAAGTGAATGTCTAGTCTGGGGTGAAGTTGACAATCCAAAGCCTGGTGTCTGTGCTGTCTTGGAACCCTACCTGATCAAAGAAACTGTGGCCTCAGGGAGTGTTGTCACAAGTATGGAGCATAGAGTGATTGTGAGGCTTTGTAATCTTTCTAGCAATAAAACCACTTTACCAAAAGGAGCCTGTTTGGGTCTCTTAGTGGAAACATGATGAGGGCTTTATGGATTACAAACAGGGGGAAAAAGAATGGGCCTCAGAATGGGCATCACTTGGTGTTAGTTTGTAAAAAAGATGGAGGTGTTCGTTGGTGTGCCGACTATCGCTGCCTCAACAGCTTAACAGCCAAGGATGCCTATCCTCTTCCCAAAATTGAGTAATGCCTTCATTGTACTTGGTGGAGCTTGTGTCTTCTCCACCCTAGATCTCCAGTCTGGCTACTGGCAAATTGCAGTAGACGAAATGGACAGAGCAAAGACAGCCTTCATTGCTCGCTATGTCCCCTTGTTTGCCTTTCGGATTGTGAAATGCTCCAAGCACTTTCCACAGGGCAATGGAGCTTGTTCTTAGAGGACTTATCCTGGGCAAAGGGGTCAATGAGAGCCTTGATTGACTTGAAGCTGCATTCCAGCGCCTTTTCAGCCATGGATTAAAACTAAAGCCATCAAAGAATCACCTGCTTAAAGAAGAAGTTCTTTTCCTGGGCTATGTGGTCAAGTGGTGAAAGTACACTGCCCGTTTCCTGTGTCCAGTTTAGGAAACAAGAACATTCTAATTTTCATTGACCAGTTCACCTGATGGGTGAAAGCTTTTCCTGTGCCAGACCAAGGGGCAGAAATTATGGCTAAGAAACTTGTCTACGAGTTTGTCACCAGGTTTGGTGCACCAAATTTTGAAAAGTTCATTATTCAGAAATGTTTGTAGATTTTTGCAGATCACAAAAACAAGAACAACTCCCTACCATCCTGCCTCCAATGGCCAAGTAGAGAGATTCAATCGAATGCTCCTTCAGATGATTTTATGCTATGTGGACCAGAATCAAAAAACCTGGGATGAGCATCTTCCTCTCCTTACATCAGAGTACCGTAGCTCCCCGCATGCAGTTACTGGTTTCACACCAAATAGACTTATGTTTACCAACCTCAGGATCCGTGGTCAGGTATGGCAGAGCAAAGGTCAGACAGTTTGGAAGTGCCAGATTTCCTGTACAACCTGGAAAAAAGTATGTTGCCCGGGAGCACCTCCAAACAGCTCAACAACGGCAAAAGAAGGTCTATGGGAAAGGAAAGGAAGTGACATGTGGACAGGTATGGTTTCCCATACTAGGAATTTGTGCTCTGCACCATCCAAGTGCACACACACAGCAGTAAGAAGTGAACAACCACACACACACACCATGAACACATGCGGAATGGTGTCTTGCTCAAGGGTCTCACCTCTGTTGTGGTATTGAACGTGGAGAGAGCACTGGTTATTCACTCCCCCACCACAATCCCTGCCAGACCTGGGACTCAAACCCACGACCTTTGGGTTTTAAGTCCAACTCCCTACCCATTAACTGCCCCGACATGATCTAAGGGCTCAGACAGTTCTAAGAAAAGAGGACAGAGTCCAAAACGCCAGGCACCTTGGAGAGGCCCCTTTGTGATATCTGACTGCTGTGGCCCAGTACTATGAGGTCCAGGGGTTATGACAAAACAGAATCACGCATCACAATAGTCTCAAGCCCTATGAGTGTGATGTGATACCAGCTAGGGTCAGACATCAAAGGAGTGAGGTCCAAAGGACCCTCTTCCAAGACCACATACTTAACTATGCATTATGTATGCGAGAGACAGCATATTTCCTATTCCAAGAAAATCATTTTGCATTATTATTTGTAATGATCAAAAAGTAAATTCTCAGGAAAAAAATTCATGTTTTATAACATTTAAAAATGAAATGAAGCTTTATATTGAGTATATTTTCCCCTCAAAGTAACAAAAAGCTGTACAAGCTTGTGTTGTACAACTTGTGCTTTTTTCAATGTTTTCCTATGAAATTGTTTATATCTCCCCCTAGCATTTGAAATTTGGAATTGTTTTGTATTGTGAATTTGATTGAATGTATAATTATATAAAAAAAGAAAGAATGGATACGTTTTGGAAATACTGGGTATGTGCACAAAAATGCAGCGTTACACACTGTACAACAATTAGTATTTCATTATTGTAAAGGGTAAGTTTAGGGCTGGGGTAGGTGTATACGTTAATAACACACTGGCAGAAAATTTTATTAGAAACTTTGCCATAACAACAATGAAAGCTCAGCCCGAAATGGAAAACAGCTGATCATAGCTGTACAAGGAAGCTGTATTTTTCAAATAAATTTAGTAGCAGAGCTACTGCAAGGGATCTTTAGTGCTGGAAATCCATTTATCCTTTGCTGAAACGTCATGGTTGCTTAGCAATGGCAGACGCCACAGGAGCACAAGCATAGAGCACAGGCTAGTACAGTACTAGTTGCTTTGCAAAGATATAAATGTGTTTTAGGCATGACATGCGAGTGTGGTTTTGTTTTAAAGGAGAAAAAAATATTGCCTCGACTCGGCCGAGTCCAATGAGAACGAGAGCAAACACCAGTAGTCAAGACCGGACTTGAATACTAGAGCCCTGAATGCTGGTGCAAGTGATGAGTATCATCAGTATGATTTTCATAAAAGGAAAAAAAAACCTTCATGTTCTGAATTATCAAGGAGCGAAAGGGCACAACATAAAAAACACATTATGAAGAAACCCACTAGAGCTGATGGCAGCGATCCCCAGAGCAGCGGGAGGACACACAACTAGTATTAAGACAGAGACTTTTGCATAAATCTGAATGGTAAACTCTCACTCAGATGATAAGATTGCCGCTCTTGCATACACTAATCTTCCTAAAGGAATCCGAAGATTACAAGCATCTCAAGAATACCTTGCTGGAAGCGACTGATGTCTCTCTGATTAGTGTCTGACGGCAACAAGGGCTTAAACACAAGGTTGATATGTAGAATGGGATTTATCTGCACAAATGGAAGGAAGGGGGTGGCGAGAGAGAGAGTTGAGTGGCATACATTCCCTTGAAATAAACAGGCCAACCCTATATTTGTGCTTCAAAATATATATATATATATATATATATTTAAATATTTACATGTATTTAAATGTATATATTTAATATAATTTATATTATATAAATATATTTAATATACAAATTTACAAAAAATATATATATACATGCATATGTGTGTATTTATATATGCATTATAAATATAGACAGTGCAAACACGTATATTATGTCAACAAAACTCTTTTATTTTGTATGTGATTAAAGGCGATTAATAATTTGACAGCACTATAGCCATACAGATCGTATACAGATATTTTATAGCCATACAGATTGTATTGATATTTACAACGGATAATCACAAAATTTTGTCCAAATTGGGCAGCAACAAACAAGTATTGCAAACATGGGATTTTTAAAATCAAATGTTTAATCACAATTTTTATCAGAAAAATGTCCAAACATATACATTGGAAGTCACTTGGAAACTGTTAAACCACAGAAGAAAGAAACGCATTTAGGACAATATAAGGACGAGTAATCAATGAATTATTGGGATGGACTATCACTTTAAGTTCCCTTTCTTTGTTGCGTTCTGGTCAAAGCTCTCATTGCGGTTTTCCCACTGCTTCCTTATGGATATTCAGGGAGTCATAAATAAATAATAAATAAATAACAAAAATTGACAATGCTGCAAGCTTTTTAAATACCCCAGAAGCAGCTAGATTAATGAGAGACAGAACATACGCGTCTATTGTGAGAATGCCAAGCAGTCTATATAAAGGATTGTTATTCTATCGCTGCACATAGGACATGCTGCACTCCTTCATGCATTGCTAATGTAATGCCTGTAGTGCTCCATTTCCAAACATGCCTGATGCCTTATGCTGCCTTATGTATATATACACACAAGTGCTCATCACAAACACTCATTACACAGGATCTTTTCTTCTATGCACACATAAACACGTTTTCCACAGTTCTGCATTTTTACTTATAACACAATATCTCAAATGCCAAAGCAATAAGACATGATTATAGGGGATGTGCACTGCAGAAGCACTTGTCTTCACAAAGTGCCCAATAAAAGCTATTAATGTGTCTTAAGTTAGATCTCAGAGCTATCTCTCGTGGTCTATCACATCTCGTTTTGCCTTTATCTGCTTGAACGCTGGAGTGCCTGCTTGACGAGGCATCGCAAACGAACGGAGGATTTAGAAGATGAGAGATTCGGCGTGTGTGTGTGCGAGGAGGGGATTAATATCCTGAATCGTGGCAGCAGATGGGATTTTTTTCACTATTGTCTGCCATAGACCTCTCAACGTAACACGATCGTGTAAATGAAACCACATCCATTGTTGCATGCAGAAAAGTGAGAAGCTGCGATGCAATACACACAGTGTTCCACTGCCTTCTGCATCATGCGCTGCAACATTTATGCATCCACGTTTCTTTACACTCCTGAAATAGTTTCCAACAGGTCTAAAATGCCAGAGAAGAACTATTTTGGGTTCCACAAAGAACCAAAAAATATTCAATATTCTATAATATCTTTATTTTTGGAGTGTGTAGATACCAACCTTTTTTTTTTTTAAAGCGTAGCAGCGGTTTTGCGTCACACTTGGACTATTTTGTCATACTAAAGAACAATTGATTAGCCCAAACCTACCAGAAAGCTGGTTTTCTGTTGTCTTTGCAATTTTTTAACTCATCTTAACAGGGTGCATACAGCCGATAAAGCAGCAGTTTGGCTATTCTTGCCCGTAATAACATTATAATGATAGAGTGTACAAGCCCTGTGCAGTGGATCAACACCTCTGACTCAGCTGAGAGTATCGATTTATGTTCTGTGGTAAAGAGGACGATCATAAACATGCTTGAAAAGCTCTGCGAGGCCGGCTGAGATGAGGAGGGTAATGAGAAGGAATATTCATGTGGCTGCAAACACATGCTATAAGAGGTGTGTGTTTTATAGCACAAATAGACAAACGCTGACTGGCCCTCGCCATCAAAATGAATCTGTCTCACTGAACCCACTGACTTACATTCATTAAGCAAATGTTGACAAAATTTTCATTTTTGGCCGGACTGTCTCTTTAAATCTTGTTTGAGTAACATTATACAGTAGACAGTTTAGCTTAGTTTGAAATAAGCAGTTGTGCAACATATTTACAGCTGTCTCGCACTCAGTCACACACATATTCAAGACTGCATGACTCAGAATGGCCCTCAGCAGGGAGCTGATATTCACAGATGTGGATCATTTTTAGACACACACAGTAAAGTATCCAAAATCATGACACTAGCAAAAATATTGCAAAGCACTGACAAGAAAATAAAGATTTATCATTTGCAGCACATATAGCTTTAGTGCTATGATGATGAATAACAAATAGTGACAACTTAAATTTTTTCATATGCATAGGTTTTACAGATCAGCAATAAAATGTAATATTTGTATGTCTATGCGCCTTTCTACATATACACTGTAAAAAATTACCATGATTTTAACGGGAAAAAAACCCAGTGAAAATGCTACCGTAAAAACCTGTTAAATGATTAATGGTATATTCCTGTTAAATTAACAGGGAAACACAGTAAACTGACATTCCCATTTTACATTTTGTTTGAATTTTATGTTTTTTCTTTTAAATAACTATGTTTCTTCTTAGTTTTTTGGATCAGTTATGTTTATTAGGGTTGTATGTTACATGTAATGTTGTTAAATGAATGTTTATTGCACATTTCAGTTTAATAATTCTTACCGTGATGGTGTTTAGTCTGTGTGAATGACTCTGAGCACCTTCTACTTTACTATACCTTCTATGTTATTATATAAAAGCTACTTGTGTTGAGCTTTGGTTCAGGTGACTTTCTCATCACCACCTTCATTTGTTATCAGTGAATTTCAAAGGTACAAAATTTACTTTAATAGGTTGGTATATTAACCATATAATAATATTATAATATTAATTATATCACATTATGGTTTATTATTAGAAATTACGGTATTTAACTGTAAATTTAACATAAAACCGTAAAACAAAAATATTGTTACCGTATTTTCAAAGGCTGCCATTGTTTTACTTTTTTTTTTACAGTGTATTAAAGTGTTGGTTTTTGCAGTGATGCCTTAAAAGAAGCATTATTTTTGTAATCTAAAAGGCCGTCCAGGTTACATGGATGTTAAAGGTTCTTCATGGAACCATAGATGCCAATAAAGAATCTTTATGTGTAAGTATGAGGTGAAATCACCATTATGTATATCCACCACTCGTCTGAAGTGAGAAAAAACAACAATACAATAACATTTTTTCATTATATCTCTACCTAATATCGTTTGGAAATAAGTAGTAGACTAGATTTAAAAAGTGAATGCTTTATCAAAGTTTGGTTATACAGATGATGAAACAAGTGCTGCACCTCCTACGTCAGCTTTTGATGTTTTCCGTGATATAATGGTTCTAAATGTATTACAAAGCATTAAAAGTCTCACCAAATGAACTTTGGATCACTTTCCAAACTTTCGCTTTCATTCACGCACACTCACCGCCTGTTCAATGGAGAGTCTTTCTTTTGCTTTTTATTCATCACAGCGGGGACGCAGTTGGTGAGCTCGGTCCAGTCCGCGTGCAAACCGCAACTCCATCCCGTGGAGAAGCGCGAGAAGAGCCACGACTCCGCTTTACCGGGCCTGTGACACGTGCATTTCTTCTGTCCGGAGCGGCAGTCGCACGGTCGCTCCAGGTGGATGTTGCGCACCAGGTGCCTCCCGAACGTCGTTCCTCCGGTCTTCTGGATGTGGAGGAATACGATCACGTCGTTCCCCTTAATGTCGAAATCCACGTGGCGATAGAGATCCTCGCGCGTGAAGTTGAATTTAGATGGGAATCTGAACGGAGCGTCCTCGTCCGGATCCGGAGACTCTCTCTTCACGTCTGCTGGATATTTGGACAACGGGAAACTCTCTCCGTTACCAAACCGACAAGACGTGCTCCCCGCTGGACAGATGTACTGATAGCCGATCATGACAAATAAAACGGTCAAAACGGGAACTAAAAGGAGTTTGTTGGATTTATCATCCATTGCACTGTCAGGGAACCGGAGGATCACGCCATTGGTGATGCTGTAGCCGCTGATAGAGTCCTCCAGGTGCTTTGCACGGATGATGCTCGCAGACGAACGCAGTTAGATCATACTTACATAAAGGTCAGATGGACTGTCAAACCGTGGGCAGAACGGAAAAACAAGCCTTGCGTTTCCACATTGTACTAAACTTGGAAATGGCGCTTTCGGGAAGCTTCGTGAACTGTCAGATAAAACGGTGCACGTCTCTGAACATCCATTTGCAGCGCAAATCGTGTGTTTAACGTGAATTTGAGCTTTCCTCGTCTGATGGGCTGTAACGTGAGATCCGGACCCATTGTAAAACACATCCAGAGATGCGCTCCTTCGCGCCGGGCTTCAGCGCTGATTGCTCCGCTTTGTGATGCAGGTCTCCGAGATGAGCTTTAAGAAGTTCAGTTCCTTTCCTGTTGCAACTTGCTCATCGTGTGAGGAGAGAGAGAGAGGAGAGAGAGAGAGAGAGAGAGAGAAGAGAGAGAGAAGAGAGAGAGAGAGAGATGCCTCTTGCAGTCATTGGGTGCGATGAGGGCTTGTTATTTTTAAGGCTCTCTCTTGCTGGTGGAAGAGTGACCCATCTTATAGGCTATCAAAGAAACTTTGACATAACCTTTATAGTTAGTTATTCAGGACAAATGTAATAGCCCTACACTGAATACACGTTTCAAATTCACACGTTTCAAATTTACCATAAACTTATTGTAAATAGAAAGCCATGTTCATCTTGATGGACACCTAAAAATGTAAAAAATGAAAAAAATAAAAATAAAAATAGTGAAAAAATTGATCCATTTAATAAATATCCACATCATTACTAAATGTACCTTTTGGAAGCAACATTTCACTTCTGAGGGTCCTAAACGGTGTCACAAATAGGGCATGGCAGTGTTCAATTGATAAAAATAGGTAAAAGCTGTAAATGTAGGCCTACTACATAAAGACTAATAAAGTTAAAGGTCATTTAATGTTAAAGAACAAGAAAAGGATGACATGGAAATTGATTAAGATATTTTATTTTATTATTAAGATATTTTAAGATATGTCTGTGTAAAGTCAATTTTAAATGTGTTGTCTGGGTTGTCATCCCACAGAAAAATGTGTTATTACCACCCAGCTAAATTTGAATAAAACAACGCAAAGTAAATAAAATAAGCTTAAAAATAAGCTGTCCTCTCTGCTCTCAAACGCTGGGGGCGTGTCCGCTCGTGGCGCTGAAACCACGCCCACTCATTGCTCAAAGCTACCGCCTCTCATCTGTCTTCCTTGAGCAGCTTGATAGTTTCCCCAGAGAGGCAGTGCAGGGCGGCTCCATTGCGTCACCAAGCTTCCAGACACGCCCAATAAATCCACCATTAAGTATTATATAGTGCAGTCTTTGTAACATGTTTCAGCAATGCATTTCTAACATTTATATTGTGTTTACAAACAATCAGGCATAAAAATCCCTCACCTTTCGGCGAAATTCGCCGATTTGAAGCCAAAACAGGTTACCCTTGTGAATCGTGTAGATCCGCCGGGTTGGGGGGGTCTCGGAAAAGTCAGTCTTGGATGGTATTTATTGATTATTTAAAACTTAATATAAAGTAATATAATATAAATATTAAATCTAAATTTGAAATACAGCTGGATTTGGTCGTGGCTTCAACTGTTGTTGAAAATGGTAGAAAATACTTATTATTTCACGAGTTCGCACTTCCTTATGATAATGATAATAATAATTATTATTATTATTGCTGTCCGGGGGGCGAGCTGGGAGATCAGCTGACTCTGAGCCCTAGTAGTTTGAACCCTAGCGAGGGCTGAGCTCGGCGTCTGGCTCGAACCCTGCATGTCCCTGTATAGGAAGGCGTGGAACGAGGCGGAGAAGGAGTGGAGGATGGATGCGTTACGAGATAAGGAAGGGAAGGAAGTGGGCTTATTTAAGGAGGAAGCTTATTGATTTGATTGGACTGTATAGAAATAGAATGATTGAATAATGCGGTGCAAGCCGTGGCTGATCATGCGTTAGCGTTCCTCCTGAAATTTGTTTTCAATATCACATTGATTTCTTTGCCCCAAAAAGAAAAAAACCTTGGCTCTCAATCACGTTAATCATGTAAGAATAAACAAGTTACAGCATGTCCACTAATGAGGCTGTAATATTTATTCTGTGGGAGGCCACATCACCCCTCGAGCACCCTTCTCACCTTTTTCACCCCTGACCCATTTTCATGCTTGAAACAATTCTCAAAATTGATTTTACATGGTCTTTAAATCAGAAAAGCTACAATATAATATATGGAAAAGTATATATTTTAACCTTTATGTAAGCATATGTTTACTAAAAATACTTGAACTGTAGTAACTACAAGCCCTGGTTAAAGAGACAAAAAAAATTCCACTTTGTGTCCTACTTTACCAGCATTGCCTGAAAAAAAAAAGTTTGGTTAGAAGAGGGGTTTTACTGTTCTACTTTCCAGCATTTGGAAGGAATGTCAGGTTTTATGGCATTTTGGAAGTGCAAGGAAATGTAAAATTTCCATTTCTTTTCTAATTGGTTCTAGTAAACCCATTAGAGTACTCCCTGGTCTGTCTTACCCCAAATAACCTCTCAGTCAGAGCTGTGTGGTTCAGAGGGTAGTGCACTGCTTTTGTTGAGGCTTGTGGGAATCTGACGTGGAGCCGGCCTGGGTCACGTCCCGGTTCTGTTCACTCTATCTCTCTGTACTCTTCTATTGCTTCTCCACTGACCTAATAAATAAAAGCAAAGGCTGATGAATAAAGTAAAAAAAACCACTCTAATCAGTATTACAAACAACATTTCGGCATAACAGTAACTATTCTAAAAGTATCTAAAAGCGAAGAGACCAAGATATGTGTAAATGGCAACTTGGAAACTCATAATACGTGATATCAATAATGCAAGACGCAGCCTCTTACAATTCACTGTTGTCATAACAAAATATGACCATAATATGAATACAATACATAATTATTCTGGAGAGAATTATGATTTTTCTACTTCAAAATATTATGTTTAATTCAATGTGTTATGTGCTGTTTCTTTGTGACTGTATGTGAAAATTACTAGCAGTTCATTACTTAAAATAGCTATAGTTTCTAAACTAACATACAGAATGCCTTTTTTTTTGTCATTTTATGCAGCGGAGAAATTTCAGCACCAAGGACAGCTCTAAACAATAGACCTATGCTTGCAGATGTCTTCCCATGGCATTAAATCTGTGTCATTATATTGTTGCTTTTCAAGGCAATCTATAATTGAATCAAGTATTAGATAATCATTTGAAAGTTTTACCTGTCAGAGATAAGACAAGAAAACAATAATACAACACTTTGGCTTTTGTTGAACTTGCTGTAATTGACTGTCTGTATTTATCTCCAGGGCTCTTGTTGTGTAGAGACTGTGGGGGTGGAAAAAAAAACATTTTGTTCCTCAAACCATTTAAATGGAGGTATATAGGATTTTTCACAAAACAGATCACTAATAACCCAATAACTTAGTAGCTCTACCTCAAAATCATTCCCACTCCTTTTTCATAATAAAATAACCAGCACTGTGCTAAAATGTAGTCTCATTGATATGGTTGGTTGAAAAATTGGAAGGTATGCAAATAGTTATATTCCATTATACTTTTCTTCATCTTGTGCATAGACAAGTGCTGATAATTTCTCCCAGGATAATTAGAGACGCATCTAGCTTTGACAAGTTAAGATTATTAGAGAGTGTCTGTGTAGATTCAAGGAAGTGGCTATCTTTGGAACAGTAAACATCTCATGAACACAGAGCTGGTAATTTATCTTTCTGTTGAGTGCATTAACATACATTAGTCATCAAGCACCACAGGAGCCTTGACAACAAGATGGGGACAATTCTTCTCCTTTTTTTTTTTTAAACACGACACAGCCTGGTGGCTATTAATGGTTAGCTGCCTAAAGTGTCACTGTTATCTTCTTATGTTACAAAATACAGTATTTTCAAACAGTAAACGCAGACTTGATTCAGCATGGATGATTGAACAAGGTTTTTTCAGCTTTTAAGAAAGTAAATTTACGTCTTTTAAAAAGTTATTTTTTAACCCCTAGTTAAGAAATTCAAAAGAATAAATTAAAGGGAACACAATATGTCCGTATGTTCTCTAAATGTAAATTTATGGGGAGAACACAATAAATTTTATTAGCCACACTTTAATGTCTGAAAATACAATTTCTAACAGATTTCCATTACTATTTTTTATTTATTTTCCAAAACAAAAACACATATATCTTCCCTAAATGGGTCATATGATGTGATTTCTTGTTTTCCCTTTCTTTAATGTGTTATGTAGCTGTATGTATAAGATCTGCAGAGTTCAAAGTCTCTTATAAAAGGATTTATTCTATCTAGAAAAGGCTGATCCAGACCGGGCGAAAACGGCACATTAAAACACACGTGTACGTCACAATGTGGAAATATTTACTTAATGCTGTAACGCAGTAGTGTTGGTGTCAAGGAGAAGCTGTGTGTTTCTGTACCAAAGAAAAAGCACTTTATTTGACCCTCTGAAAGTAAATGCAGTTAGGAATCATTAGGATTACTTACAACAGAACAGCACAACCCAGATGTTTAAATTTGTGCAATATATTTTAAGGACAGCGGTTTCGTGAACCTAGGAAAGTACAAGGCTGGCTGTGCAAAAAAGGGGCCAATTCTTACTTTGCTGTGACAATCTGGTGCTTCTGAATCAGCGACTGTAAGTATGTTTTGTTAGCTGTATTTGCCATTGACTGTTCAAATGTGGTGAGTAACGTGTCGTGTGTGTGTGTGTGTGTGTGTGTGAGAGAGAGAGTAAAAGAGAGAGACAGGGTCACATCACAGTGGAGTCTCTTTCGAGTTTAAACTGATGGTAAAATTTATATTTTTATATTTACTTTGAGCAAATAGCAAATGCAAATGGTAGTAAATATATAAATATAGCAAATGATGTGTTTGAGTGCGGCAGGGAATAGAGGAACAACAATAATGTTTAATGTTTTTTGAACATTAAAGCAAGTCAACAATTTATTTTACACCACATATAATAGTCAATAATGATCTTTAAAATAGCATCATATGACCACCTTTAATCACAACAGTTTTATTTTTTATATTATTTTCATAAATATAGAATTTCTTAATATTTTGAGTTATTTTTATAATTCTTGCTTTCATTTTCATTTTAGTAATTTTTGAAATACATATATAATTTTTGAATGAATTTTCATTTTCATTTTCATTTTCATTTCATAGTTTTAGTCATTTTAGTACTCCACGTTCAACTAAAAAAAAAATGGTTGGTTTTCAGAACAACTTATCAAAATCGAGTCTGTGAGTTTATGGTTATAACAAGAACAAATACCTGCCAATTGGTCAAGACTTAATATTTTAATTTTGCAAGTAAATTTTGAGAAAAAGAGGGACATAAATACTAAATGCAAGATATTTACCTTTTCTAGTGCATGCTAAATGAAGACTTTTTAGGGCCTTAGTTTGTGAACCCTTTTAAGACCAGCAGAAACTCAGTTTAAAAAAAATTAACCAACTAAACTTATTAGAAAAGAAATGAAAATGGAAAATTGTACAAGCAAAACTGAAATATGTGCATTCAAAACTGAATACATTTGTGAGACAAGAATAGATGATTTTTCCTTGGAAAATATAATATTTGCATACAGTGTGTTTTTGGCGAATAATACACAGTAGCTGTGAGAATGGATGTGCATGACTCAGAGTATGATTTGATATCATAATAAAGCAAGAAGCATCAACACTGACAACATAAAAAGCTCCTGTGCTCACAGTACGCTCTCCGCCAAAGCAGCACCCTGCGAATGTGTAGGCCTGCGGTTTTGAGAGAAATCCATACAGGACTTTGATTAATGCAGCAGCTATGAGCTTTAGTCCTGCATTCCCCCAGCTGAGAGAAGTAATCAGTGTTCTTGTTCTGCCTGCACAGAAACACAAAGAAAGAGACTACAGAGGGAAGGGGGCGTTAGCAGAGGCCCAGTATACATAATCGTGATGTTTCCCTTGTTTGTTTGATTATGCGGTTTGATAATGCCGACTATTAGGCTTCCCAGGGGGCCTCAGAGAAAGTGATTGAAAACGGGAGGTTGCTCAGAGAGGGTTTACTGACTTACTGCAGCAGCGCAGCACTTAACACTTCACTGCCTCTGCTGATACTGAGGTTCATAACCTTGCTGGTTTTTGGAGAGCACTTCTCTTGATTGCTTCTGTGACATTACAGTAGTCGAGAGGGGTGTTGTGTGTTCTCAAAAAGCCCAAATAAAATCATTCATCACAGGTTTAGTCAGACCTCTTTATGGGTTAAAACATTTAAACCTAGTTCAGCCCCTAAAAAATAACAATTCTTTTGAAATATTGACTCAACAACATGTCATTCTAAACTAGAGACGTGCAAAAGCTGATATCCTAAAAAAAAAAAGATGTAAGAATGTAGTTAAATAGGTCAGTTTGTGGAAAGTCAACTAGTCAACCATCATAATTACTAATGCAAATCAGTTTTTTTTTCTAAATGGCTGTTTACTGAGCATTACGAACAGTGATGGTATTATTGACTAAAACTAAAATTAAAACTATTTAAAACATTTTAATAAAATAAAAATCAATTTAAAATAAATAACAAACTATTTATTTAGATATTCAATTGCCATGGGACCATTTCTAATTATAGTTTTGTTTAATTTTCTAAACTAAATAACTGAAACAATAATATATTAATAATAATATAAAAACAACAAAATTGCTAAAACTTTAACTAAATGAAAAATATAAAAATAAAAGCAAATTCAAACAATTAATCAATATAACATTATATTGTATAAATACTAAAATGATTACATTATATAAATTACAAAAATCATCTTAAATGTATATTGAACATTATTTCACATCTAAATGATGTTATGAAGACTTTTTTTCTAACACCAAAAGGTACATTTTTAAAAATGTGTTAATTTAATAATTAAATTCTGTCATTAATTACTCACCCTTATGTGGTGAAAGCACACACACGTGCTTCATCTGTGGTTGTTTATGCCTAGTCTAAGGTGTACGCATGTTTTGTGATGTTCTCTGTAAACTGGCAGACGACGTAAGTCAGGGGAGAAGAAAATTATGTTATTTTAGTTACTGAAGTTTTATTTTACGCATACTTAAGTTGATCCACTGATGACAGTTTTTACTACATTTCTGGACCTGGATCATTTCAGTTGTGTTGCTGTCTATGGAGGGTCAGATGGCTCTCATCATTAAAAATATTTTAATTTGTGTTCCGAAGATGAACAAAGGTCATATGGGTTTGGAACGGCATGAGGTTGATGAAAGCATGAAAACATTTTTTAAAACATTTTTTATATTAATAATGTTTCTTCTTGGTGTATAGAGGAACATTTCATTTTATAATTTTGAAAACATTATAAGAACTTTCTATTGTTATTACTGAATTTTGTTATAAAACAGTCTTATAGGACATTCCAAGAACATTGCTGTAACAACATTTCTTTTCCACATTACAAAAACCGGTAACACTTTATAATAACCACACACTTTGAATGATTAGTTAAGCATTAGTAAGCATTTATTTCATGCTTTATAAACCATTGTTCCAACATTATTATGCATTAGTAAACAGTTTACAAGTGCAGCTATAAATGCCTTGTTCTTGAGCACATATATATAATGTTTAATAACTGTATTTTCATACTTCATTAATAATCAGTTTATAATTTTTTTAATTATTATATTATTTACAAACCAGTTATTTAGGAGCTGTCAGTGTTCAATAAGACCATTTAGAAAGTCTAAGTAAATTATTAACTAATTATTTAAATTTACATTAATAAATCTCATTATTTAGACACATGATAATAGTTGCTCTGTGTGTTAATAAATGCTTTATTAACACATATTCCTGCTGTAATTCATGATTAAGTCAGGTAGTTATCAAGCATTTAGTAGTTGCCAGGCATCTGTTTTTGTGAGCTCATCTAAAGTGAGGACTATTTATAGATTGTAAAGCAGATGTAAAGGCTAAACAGCAAAGTTAACAAACACAACACAGAGGGATACAGAGCACAAACATATTTTTTTGATTTCAAGATGTAAAAAATTTAATCGTACAACTCTACACTTGAGAAATGAAAAACAAACTCAAACACAAAAAAATTTACACAGAAAAAGTGTAAATTTTTTGTACACTTAATTTTTTTTACATTTTAAATTAATAGTACTTTATCCCTCTGTTATGTTTGTTTACTTTTTCTGTTAGGAAGATAACTGGCCCTTTAAATCTCCTTTGTACATTTAGATATGCTTATAAATCAAGAACAAGGCCTTATTTATAAACTGCTTACTAATGACTATTAATGTTGGAATAATGCTTTATAAAGGATGAAATGACTATTTACTAATGCTTAACTAATGATTCATAGCATGTAGTTATTATAAAGTGTTACCCAAAAAGGGTACAGTATATCAATTAGTTATAAGAAGATTCCTTAACCGTTTAATTATAACTTTTAAAAACTTTATAGGAGCGTTCTCTGTTAGCTGGAATGATGGTGAGTAAATAAATGACATATTCATTTTCGGGTGAACTTTTCCTTTAAGAGGTTCTATAGATTTTGAGAGAATCCAAAAACGCAACAGATATTCCACTGTATGTGGGTCAGTTTTTGGATCTCTGGGCTTCTCTCCCATTCTCTGACAGCTTGAGAAGGATTCTACACTGTTGCTGAGGAGGAGTGATGGAGCGCTGCCGCCGGTTCTTCTGTCACAGGCTGTTTGCCCGCTCTGGTAATGCGCCATGATGCTCTCCGCCCTGCTGTGAATTTTATGGTGCTGTCAGCCAAGTGCAATGAGGAACGGTTCACCAAAGATCACTGAGTCAGCGTCTCTCGCCATTGCAGATATACAGCGGGAGAGGGCGGGACTGAGATTCTGCTCAAAATTCAATGTCTTACAGGGCTTGGAGGTGGACTGCATGAATTCCTGCTAATTCCTTCTGGAAGCAATCTTCATTTAATGTGTCGTTCATGTCCATAACACAAACAGTGCAATGGTTTTAAAGCTGAGTGTGAGCAATAGTAATATGTCTTATCGAGCACCATTATTATTATAATATTTTTCTATTTTTAAGCCAAACTTATAGTAAAAACTAATATTGTGAAATATTATTGCAATTTAAGTTTTCAGTTTTAGTATATTTTTATATATCCCTGTGATGCAAGGTCTTTAGTGTCACATGATCCTTCAGAAATCATTCTAATATGCTGGAGTTTTTTTTTACTTCAGAAACATTTCTCATTATCAGTGTTAAAAACATATGTGCAGATTTTTTTTAAACAATATACTGCCATCTTTAATTAATTCAATGCAAACTATTTCCATAACGTAGTGCAGCATTTTTTCTTATTGGTAGCTTTAAAGTAATATACAGGTAAATATAGTTGTTTCAGTGGACAAAACGCTGTAATAACCTATAATAATTCTGCACCACTGATGAAACCATTTCACAAGATTTCTAGAAAAACTAAATTTATATGCAAAACCATTTCTCAAGATTTCTATTGAAAACTTACCGCGTTATTAAAATCTTTGGCAGTAGAACCGTTTTGTTAAATTCAAAATTATTAATAGTTTTTACTTTATTCACATGCTTGGATGCATACAATTGTGCATTAAGTTAAGCTGAAGTGAGGATAAAAAAGATCAAAAATACAATAGATACATGCCGCACACAATTTGAACAACATGGTTGATTGAAAGTAGACCAAAGTCTCCTACAGAAGCAGTTTGCTGTGACAGAGACAGCTCTAATATGATGACTGATAGCAGTGTTTGAGCTTGAGCAGTGCTGACTCCAGGTCTTTGCTGCAGATCCAGTAAACTAACCTGTGTTGTATAAGGCTGCTTACATATTTATTTATTTTTCAAATTTAATAAAATTCTAAAGTGTTGCCTAGACTTTTAGGGTAGGGTGACCATACGTGCCATTTTCCTGGCCAGAATTTTAATAGTTTTTGGCTTGGTTTGCATGCGCAGATTGATCGGTATGACATCAGTTCCTTATGAGGTACAAATCAAAGCAATATAGAAATCCTGGCCAAGACGCATCCGGGGAAAATGGCACGTATGGCCACCCTATTTTAGGTTTTCTAAAATCATTTTAAAATCATTTTTAGAGAAAATATCCACTGATACAAAAATGAACTCCCCATAAAGCACAGTAAAAATCTGTGGAATGTAAATGTAAAATTGTGATTTTGTATTCCAAAATTTGGGCTGTTTCTCATTATTATGATATGCTTGCAGTTCTAATTCTTGCAGAATTTTGCAGCATTAAGTTATGATGTTCAAATTCTGTCTTTTTAAAACAGTGACCTAAAAATAAGAAATTAAGAAAATTAAACACGGTAATGGTAACTTTATATATCACAAATCTGTAATTAAAAAAAAAAATCTTACTTTTGGTTTTTCACAGAATTAAGTTATCATCTTGAAATTCTGTCTTTAAAAAAAAAAAATTTATGGGGGAAAAAAGGTAAAAAGGACTTTGTTTCACAGTTTGGGATTCTTTCCTCTCAGTTTTGAGTTTAAACTTACAATTCAGACTTTTCAGTACTACGAATTGTTTATAAAACAAATCATGAATTTGATTTCCTAATTTTTTTCATAACTCATAACTCACATTCTACATATACATCTGAGCATTTGGTTGAATTAAATCCTAAGCACTACAGGCTAATTCTGAGTAGAAACTTGGCACAAGGCCCCCGTCGCATGGGTTTGTCCCTGGCTCTGCTCTGTTCTCTCTCAGCCTTCTGTGCCACCCTCCAGCTTCGCAGAACTTAGCTTTCCGCCACCGCTGGCCTGGTTGCGTGCCAGCTCCATCCCCTCTAGAGGGCTTGGCATGGCATTAAAGCTTTCACACCCAGCACGCTGAACTGCGGTGGCACTGCCCCGGATCTCAGTCGGGCGAGAGTTCAGTGTCCTCCCTACTGGGCGGCCTGGCCTGAACATAATCAACTGTGGCGTTACTAGGATGCTATCCTGCAGAGAGAATTTGGAAATGAGACAACCAAAGACAACAAATACATTTTGTTTTTTCAAAAAAAAATATTTGGGCATTTTAAATATATAAAACACATACTGCTGCAGTATAAAATGAGTACACAAATGTGTCTATAACAATAATAAACAATCATTTATATAAGAATTTTATATAATAATGCATCATAGTGTAACCCTGTAAAGCTGATCAGATTAAATGTGAATATAAAAGATAGTCGTATTTACATTGAACAGTTTATTGCAACTTTAGATGAAAAACATGGAATCTGGTGAAGCTGTAGATATCTGTATGGGCAAAAGTCAAGATAAAATTCTAAACACTGATTCTGTTTTTAATGTAAATCAATGAGTTCTACAGTGATGACTGAGAGATGAACAAATAAACATTTCATAAAAATAGAAATTGTTTGTAACAACACACTACACTCTCAGAAATAAAAGTACAAAAGCTGTCACTGGGGTGGCACCTTTTTAAAAGGTACTCTTTTGTACCTTTTAGGTTCAAATATGTAATCTTTAAGTACTAATATGTACCTTTAAGGTACCAACATGGACCCTTTAGGTACAAACATGTCCCTTTTGAAAAGGTGACAGCTTTTGTACCTTTATTTCTGAGAGTACCATTCAAAAGTTCAGTTCATTTTTACTCAGGGTCAGTAAATGTATTTTTATGTAATTATTGTATATATATATATATATATATATATATATATATTAGGGCCGGGACTCAATTAAAAAAAATTATCTAATTAATTAGAGGCTTTGTAGTTAATTAATTGAAATTAATCGCAGATAAATATTTGACCTGAGAACAGTGAGAAGTAAGTTTTTTCATATGGATTTTTAGTATACCATTGAATAATGACTGA
>JAUMHI010000041.1:3092807-3103854 GCA_032359435.1 Enteromius unitaeniatus
TTATGCTATTCCTTAAAGATTAAGTTGAAGTAAAAGTGTTGTTTTAATTATTACGTAAATGTTATTGGAAAAATATAGCCTTTCGATGTTATGCTCGTGTTTTAAAATGGACTAGATCGAGGATGTAACGACCGCTAAGGAATTATTGAAAGTATATGTATCTTATTCCTACAATGTTAAGCAGATGTAAGTGGCTTAATATATAAGACAATGTAATTAAATACTATCCTGACACTTATGTGATATATTCTGCACACACAGGGACTTAACAACCAAATTATTGTAAGTATATTTGCTGTATTTCATTCATACAAGATTGATTTTATATATGAAATGCTTCTTTAAAACGACAGATACATGGAATACGACTAGAAACGAAAACTGAGAAGTATATTATAGACAAACTAATTGTTACTTCTGTCTCTTCAATGCTTACAGATGCATCCATCAGTAGTCTTATCAGGTTAAAGCACCTGATACCAAAGTGCACATCTTGTTGTACATTGTATCATTGCCCCTATTTGGGGGCTTTAAGTATTTAAAGCTTTCATTAGAATATAATTATGTAACATTCAATTCAATTACTGTTTTTCAGACATGGAAGATTGTTTGCTCACTATACTGAGGAGTCCAAAGCCTTAAAGGGGTCATACAAACCCAGTTTTCTACAAGCTAATATGATTATTTAGGGTCTTAATGGAAAGTTTGTAATATAGTTTGTTTTCAAATTTCTCAAAGATTTAAAGATTCTCAAAGAACCCTTTCATAAACAGCTCTTTTGAAATCACTCTGTTCTGTGTACATTTAAATCTTTACAGCTCGCTGACCCCGCCCCTCTTTTCCCTCAAAGGATCTTTTTTAGGCATATTCATAGTGAATATTGCTAATTAGCACATTATTAGGAAATGCGATTTGCAAAGATTCTGTAGGTGAGGCTGGATCATGAATGATTCACGGGAACATAAACGCATTTCGGCTGATCAAGGGTGCGTTTCCTTCATAACCAAACATAATGTTAATCTTCTGCCTTCAGTCACTCAGATGTCGGGAGTAAATCACTCCTGCTATGTTTATTAATACATCCAACAACAAAACACCTCAATCTCTTAGGAGTCATGCTTGTCTCTGCATCTCGGTCTGATCATGTAGGTTCACTCAGGGACACCAGTCTGTGTGACACGCTGCTGTCAATCAACTATTGTGGGAGTGGCCTCTATCGGTGTGACGCCACTCTGACATGCATTTCAGAATGCCTTGATTTCAGAAGGGGCAACTTATTTTTATTAATTCAAAAGAAAACTGCCTGTGGATCTTTATCATTGTAGGGTGGTTGTGTACACACACTCCCAACACACATTTCAGTCAGCTTAAAAAAGTGCATGTAACACCGTATGACCCCTTTAATTAAAATGTTGCACATTAATGAAAGAAATTAATTAGATCACAGTCACATCTCACGACACAAATACATTTAACCTAGTAAAGGAAATCACGTTATTTAAATTAAAATACACTAAATGAAAAGGTTTTATAACACTTACGTGTTTGCTCACAAAGAGGAGACAACAGTACAACTATGGTGAAGCAGAAATGCGCCATCTAGCGGTGTTTAAGCTCTGTCAACCAGAATAAAGACTAATTCATGAGTTCACCCTCACATATAATCTGATTATGCAAAATATTATGCATATTTTGGCGTGTTGTCCCGGGTGATGGCTCCGAGGCACGAATATTAGCCAAACCCAGAGAACTCTCTCTATCCCAAGCATGGGATGAGAAATGGATTAAAAGTGTGGAGGGATGCCGGAAAACTTGTTAAATAAAACATCATTAAGTGGTTAAGCGATAAATCAGTGTTCATTCAGTGCTAAAACTCAGGATTTAAGACTAGTCCTAGATTAAAGTAAATGTTAGAGCTGTCTAAACTGGAAAAAAGCTTGCACTGACATCTTAAAATAGCCTACATTACTTCCATTGTTTGGTCTTAAAATGCTCATAGGCAGGCCTAATGCTTTTTTTGTAAAGCATGTTTCTAAATGTTCTAAATTAATTCAATTCCTGTCGGGGAAAGCGCCTCTAAATCTTGTGAAGTGAAAAAACCCATAAACTTTAATGCATAAATATTTGCGTGAATAGATCCCAAACATAAATTGACAGCAATGGTCTTATTCATGACCGATTTTATGTATTTAAGATTAATCTAGTAAGAATCATATGTCTGACTTTGGCCAAAGTCTCTTTAAGATAAGTCATGTCACTCGGCGGCCATCTTTGAAGTCCAGCTCCTATCTCTGGTCAAACATCAAATTCTCCAAAACTGTTCACTAAGCTGAATTTCATATTTGAAATCACCAATGTAATCTGACAACAACTGTGTAATAAATGTTGTTTCTGTTGCTCAAATAACGTTATAAATGCTTATTTCTCAGGCGTTTCTTCATCTAGGGCAGTCCCAAAATCCCAAAATGCTCACTGTTTCTATAGCAACCAGAACTTCTAATGGCAGATGCAGTGATGCGCTGACTTTACAAATCAGAGATTGGCTATTTTATTCAGAAGGCGGGGCTTCCTGTGATTGATCAGCCATGTTAAGCATTGCATTTTCCCTAATTCATAACTATAGGAGTGACATGTCTTGGGTATTCTATAGTCTTTGCTTTACCATCTTGATTGACGAGTGCTCTGCCCTTTTCTGTGGATCCACTCCCATGAAATAAAAAATGTCCTGTTGGCACAATTTTGTAAACACACTGAAGCTTAGGTATCCCAGATTACCCCATTCACTCTAACTTAATTTGCTTAAGCACTGAAAACAAGCTGGTCAGAGTGTAAAGCTGCAATCTTGCAGTGTTTATGTACTAAACAAGTACACCATGAATCCATTTTCCAAAACGTGTTTTTGGCTTGTCCTGCATCCTGCAAGTGTATATTCGGACTATTTAGACTGGTTTGGGTAGGTACCGCTGCAGAGATGCCCCTTACCTGTATGATTCGTCGTGGACATAAACAGAGAAAAGTAGCTCCGGCTACAGTCAATGTAATTGTAACTTTACAGAGTACAATATGAAATCATTAGAAATGTTTGGCTTGTACATGATTCTTTTAGCCAGATGCTGCAGTTACATCATTTTCCAGTTGAAGCTAACTAACTAGGCCAAAATAACCAGCCAAACCACGCCCCATTTCATTCCAAAGAAGAAAAAAGCAATGTAGAAGATGCTGCCTGCAGAGACCATGTTATCTTGGTTTTCTCATTTTATGCTGGTAGCACTGAAAATAGCCGAATGTTGTTTATTCAAAACAGTGCACACTTTTCATGACACATGAACCTTTGTATGTTAGATCAGTATCTTAATTACAATGGACTCCCAGTTTTCCCAGGACACTTCATTCCCGGTATGATGTTCTGTCAGGGATTATATTTCAAAAACAAGACAACCTGTACAATCAGATCATGACAAGCACAATGAGAAATATTCTCTTCAGCGCAAACTGGGTCAAAAGGTTGTTAATTAGGATTTTGTATTACAAGGCGAAAGCAAACAGAGAAAGTAGTAGCAGTGAATGTTCTTATTGTTAATAATAATATATCATTTCAAAATATTAATTAATAATATATTGCCAATAATACTGAAATATTATTATATTCATCTGGTTGTTTTTCATAGGTAGCGCAAATGACACATGTATTTGAAATATGTGATGGAATTTACACTTTTCGTTTCTTTTCAAAAAAGTTTTTTTTAATTTCAATTAATCATTAATTTTGAATGGAAAAAGATGGTTTTCATTATAGGTTTTAGGGTTTATTTTTGCTTTCATTTGTTTTAGATCATTACATCAGACGTGATGTTATACTGCATTAGAGGTTTTTTTAAACAATTTTCTTAGAAAGACTTGGAATCTGGGACAGCATGGGAGTACCCTCTGAGAATTTTAAAAACTGCTGATGAGGTAAAGCCATGTAGTTTTACCAGTTTTAAGCTCCTACCAAAGCAGGAGGAGACATTTTTACCTTACTTCATTATTGACTTGAAGCCTCTGAGCTCCACTCTCTCCATATTTTTTTTGTTTTCCTCTACACACACATTTTTTTCTCTGCTCATTAAGCAGGCAGCATGAGGCAGCGAACGGTGGTAATGTACATGGAGATCGGTTGCTTTGTGTCCTGTCTGTGTGGCTGGGTTTTGAACTGTTCCACTCTGGCCACTGAGTACTGGGTCGTCTCAGAAAGTGCATCTGTGGTTCTCACCGCCGGTGATTACTATTCCAACCTCTGGATGGACTGTGTCTCAGACACCACAGGAGTATCTGACTGTAAATACTTCCCCTCCATGATGGACCTGCCTGGTGAGGAAAAAAAATGGATTGATTGGACATTATTGCAGGATCATTAATTGTATCTCTCTCTGGTTTGTTAGTTTTCCTCCATGTGTGCAGGGCCCTGGCTGTCGTCTCTGTGATCTTTGGCTTCTGGGGGGCTGTTCTTGCCCTCATTGGGATGAAATGCACCAAAATCGGAGGTTCTGAGCTCGCCAACTCCAGAGTGACATTCGCTGCAGCAATAACGTACATGACATCAGGTACAAAAATTTTTTTGCATGCATTTTTGCATAAAGCACAACTTGAGGAAGGTAAAGTGATGTGCTGCTGTCTGTTTTGCAGGGTTTAGTGGTATGATAGTGTACTCCTGGTGGGGAGAAAAGACACGCTCAGAATTTGTGGATCCATATTTTTTAGACTTAAAGTACGTAATAATGACTTCTGTGTTTGTCTTACTGTGTGTCGAATTGTAATAGTTATAAGTCTTTGAGTGTTATTGTTCTTTTTATGTGCAATAACATCATGATAGACTAACAGGCTTAAAAGACTTTGTTTCTCAGGTTTGAGCTCGGTGCAGCTCTGTTCATTGGCTGGGGAGGATCCTGCCTTCTTTTATGTGGCAGTGCAGTCATGTGCTTTTTCTCTTGGAGAGAGTCATTCCCAAAAAGGTCTGGTCCATTGTGCTTTATACATCTATATGGAGATAAAGGTAATGAATATGCAGTTACATTGATAACTGTTTTGTTCCTCCACTCAGGTTCAATAAACAACTGAGAAAACCCCCAACCTACATGACAGCACGCACCAGACGAACGTACATACTGCCGGGCTCGTCCAGACCCACAACAGTCTTCATCCCTCCTTCACACTCGTACAGCGAGAGCAGAGGAACCAGAGCGAGTGGAGGGAGGACAGGAACACAAGAAAGCCAGTCTTTAAGGTCTGTCAGACCCAGCCTGCCCCCCATAGACTCAGCTGTGTAACCCAATGTTTATAGAAACGCTATCACAACATAATACTAATGTTCAATTTAGTAGCCTCAGCAGAATGTTTTTTACAGTATATATTAATCTTGATATATACTATAGATAATATACTATTGATCAATGTTAAATCATATTTTTCCTGAACTTATATTTCTTAAAATGTACAATGTAGAAATGAACATGCTGTAAACTAAAGCTTCATTCTTTGTTATGTTACTGCAGGACTAAAAATGTACAGAATGCTCCTCTGTTACCAAAGAAATTATTATAAAACATCTTTGGCAAAAGGCATTTGTTGAGTGTTTCTAATGTTAATCATTTTTCACAAATTCACCATTTTGTAACGTAGGAAACATTTGAAAAATAAATGAGTTTACACATTACATAAATCTTGTTTTTTAATCCTACTGGGCTATCATTTTAATGAAGCATTTACTATTACTATGAGGCAAACATTGGTTGCGATTTCTTTTGGTATACAGTGAGCGACCACAAGATATCCAAATCATCACACACACATCATCACCAAAGGCTATCTCTGTGCTATCTATCTATAAATTGCATCTCAAGCAATAGTCTCACTGTTTCATGATTCAGGTCTATTAAGACTAAACGTTTCTGGAGCTATATTGAAAATGTAGAGGCTATTTGCTCCCTGCTGATGAAGATAGCAGCATGCACTCTTCAGTATTCTAATCTATTTGCACCCTGGTGTAAATCACAGTATCTCTGCTTTCCACTGTTAATACTACAATTATATATAACAGCCTCTGCCAGACTAATGGGGAGCACATGAAAATAGTAAACGAACATCAAAGGAAGCTCAGTCCAATGACAACCGAGATCATTTGTGTGCTTCTATTCTTATGAATGCCACTAGATGGGGTTATTCACTAAGAAACACTCACTATATTGGTGATGGGGTGTATACTGTACTTTTATATTTTACATTATACTCTTACGTTAACCGTGGTCCATGTATACTATCATATATAGGCTAGTCAAAATGCATAAAATAAATGAGAAAACACCTTTTAGTATGTTTTATAAGTCTTTTGTATTACGGGGACACAGAAAACACTCATAAATCACCTTCATATTGTAATACTTATGTAGGACCAGTGCTTTGTAAATGATTACATCTGATTAAAAAAAGATGAAACTACATTTTAAAATACTAGCAATCACACTTCAGTTCCTTTTTTTTATGCGTTAAGTGATTACATATTATTTACACGATTGCATGTATTGTTGATTCTCCCCAAATTCCTTTTTTTCATCTTTTAAAATGTCCTTTCTAAAATAGCCTGCATTCACAAAGATCAGTCATTAGTATACCTAGCATTTGACCGCTGGATTTACAAAAATCATGTTTCATGTGCACTGATAAAAACATCTCTTGGTAAGTTAATTTTACCATATAATACTTTGGAAGGCGTTTGTCTTACAAACACATTTAAATGCACAAATCCCCTTTTTTTGTCATCTGATTTGTCACTTAACATATTTTTATTTAAAGCACCTCTGAGATATTTTAATAAAACATCATTTTTCACGGTGAACACAGATAAACAAATAATTTCATTATTCAAGTGCTTTATTTTTATTCACTTTAAAATTACATTTTTTATTGTTTAATTAAATATTGGCTTTTTTTTAAAAAAAAAATAAAAAAACTGCAATTCTTTTATAAACCCAGTTGGGAAACCTTTATGTAATACATTTACATTTACATTTATTCATTTAGCAGACGCTTTTATCCAAAGCGACTTACAGTGCTATATTGTGCTTTAATATAATATTTAAAGCACAAGATTATTCAAATCATGGTCTCAGCAATAAGATAGGTCAAAAGTAATCTAAAAGAAGTCAATAGTCTTTAACAGAATTAAATGCGTAATGTAATGGATGTTATAAACTACAATTTTTGTCATGCAATTTGTAATTATTTTACAACTAGTTACTCTAATCCAGCCAGCTGTGTTGTGTGGATGCTCCCCTCGGGCCCTTCCCCCTCTCGAGCCCCGGAGATGAGACGAGGCTCGCGCCAGGAATGCGCTGTGACGTCACGGCGCTGTGGCTCTCACACTTTTGGGGGAATCGTTTGGTTTGGGCTTGTTCCTGCCTCCCTTAAAGCTTCACCACCGCCGCGTATATTCGTGTTTGAGTCGCAGCGCAGGGCTGAAGCGCTTCTGAGTGAACTCTGCATGGATTCTTTGCTAAAACTTCAGCGCCGAGAGGTAAGAGCCGCTGCATCCGCGCCTCCCGTTACTCCGCGGCCGAAACTCTTTGGCTTGCCGTGAAAATGGCCGAAAACGAACTTTGTGTTTTATTTAATCCCTCGCTTCGTTCTGCTGGATCGAAATCGAGACTTTTTTTTCTTTCTGGTTTAACCAAACTTTCTGTGCACGAGTCCCTCTTTTGTTCGTAGCTGAGCTTGTCCAGACTTGAGATGTTTTGAAGGGCCAGTAATCTGAGAAGAAGACTGAAGACATGCTCCAGACCAGACACAGACGTTCAGAGCTGTGTGAGGAAGCGCTCACATCTCACCAAAGTCGATCTGTCAAGAACATTTTCCTTCAAGATCAAAGGAAAAAAGGATAATGCATGCAAATCTATTTTTTTAAGGCAATGCTTTAAATTTAAAAAGGTTTTTTTTGCATTGTGACATTAAACCTACAAATTTCATCATTTTAAGAAATTATTTTACTGTTGCAAATTGCAAATATATATATATATATATATACTAAAGCGTAAGTATATGGCGCATGCTATTAATTTCACTGCATTTTGTACATAACAAATGTAATAGTCAATAATAGTTTGTTCAAATGCGTTTAATTTTCTTTACAGTATTTATATCGCTGAATCAAAAGCATGAGTTTTGATAGCTCACGTCTTCAAACGTAGAAACATGAAAAGCAATTATTTGGGGATAATGCAGTAATGATTTGACTGTAATCTGATTATTAGCCTGACACTTTAAAAGAAGAAAGCTGTTCAAGGTCAAATAAAAAATGGTTATAAAATAATACGCGATAAAAAAAAAAAAAACATAAACGACCTTTAACTGGGACACGCGCTGTTGTTTCCATAGAAACGCACAAGACGCCTTGACGCCGCCGCGCCGCGATCATTCATCAACACTTCACCAAAACAACAAGATGGTAAGGAGACGAGCGACACCACGACTCGGCGAAATAAGGTGGAATTGATCATAAACCGCTTTATTCTCGCCTTTAAGCTGTTTGATGAACGCTGTGTTGTTGCTGTTAGCTGGGAACGATTAGCTTGCAGTGGTGGAATCAATCAGGGTTGTTATTGCTTTTACGCCTGAGCTTTGGAAAAGAGCTGGTTTATTGATAGAATACATTTTTTCTTTTTTGGGGGGGGGCGTGTGAAGAATTCAACTAGCTCTTTGTTTCCCCCTGCAGCCATTTTATGACAACGTTTACTACCCGTACCCCTCTGATCCCCCGGGAACCCGTTCTTCAGCAGGGATCCCGTCTCTCTTGAGCTCTCCTCAGAGTCAGCCCTCATCCGGCAGCCTGAGCAGAGCGGCCGCGTCCACCATGTGCTCCGGAGCCACCGCCATTCCCCCGCCCTTCAAGTTCAGAGCCCGGCGTGAGAATGTAGACTGGCGGCGAATCAACGGCGTGGATGTAGACCGGGTGGCTTCCGAATTGGACTTCCACACTTTACAGGAGCACATCACGGAGGTGACGTTCTGCAGCGTGGAGGGCGAGCGCTGCCAGCGCTGTCAGAGCCCCGTGGACCCGGCCCTGATTAAGCTTTTCCGGCTGGCCCAGCTGACCGTGGAGTACCTGCTGCACTCCCAGGACTGCCTCAGCATCAGCCTGCAGGCGGCCGAGGAGAGGCTTCAGGCAGAGGCGCGCGAGAGGGAGCAGCTCAGTGTCCAGCTGCAGAAAAAAACCCAGGAGGCCAAGACGCTGAAGGAGGAACTGAAGCAGAGGAAGAAGATCATAGCCTCTCAGCAAGCCATGTTCAGCTCGGGGATCGGTGCCAATTACCATAAGGTCTGTACAGCCCCGTGGTGGAGTGTGAATGTCTGTATTAGCATTTTCATTGTGGCTGTCACCTCCCCCCTCAAGCCCAGTCTCCATATCACCTCTGTCTCGCAGTTCATTGACCCCGGTGAGTGGAACATGTGCTTTTCTCACATTTAATGGTGTGAAGGAACAACATTCAGGCCGGATCCCAATTCTCTGATCAGTGTTAGGTGTCCTTAAAATCATTATTTATTTAAAAACGAATTTGCGAAGTGAGATGAAGCTGAAATAAAGTTAGATTTAGGTGATAAGCAGAACTGAAATGGAAATTATAAATGCCCTATAAAATACTTATAATGTTAGTAGATGTTTCTGTTAGTTTCAAGGGCATTTCTAATTAAAACACTGTAAGAACTAAAATGACCAAATCATTTAATTAAATCCAAATAAAGATATTTAATCTAAAATATAAAAACAAATATAAATGACAAAAGCACATAACGAAATTATTAAAAGTTAAACTAAGATCAAAAAGCAGAATATGAATTAATACAATAGCAGTATTTATAGGTTTTTAATGCGAATATCTGTTTAAAAGTTACATTTTATATACAGATGACATTAAAGCTATCAGACGTCGACTAAACGTAAGAGAAGGCCGATTTTTACTTCATGGCATCTTTTAAAAGTGTTTACTTTGGCATTTAGTAAATGTATGTGATCGAGTGTTTATTCTAAATGAAGTGATGTCAACACTTTTAAGTCCATAATCAGGACTGCAGGCCGGGACAGGATTAGCTAATCACTAGACGCTGTGTTTTTTGGACATGGCATTCAGGATTTGGAGAATGGAGCAGATGGCGTCAGCTGGTGACGGTGACTTGTACTCCTCTTATAAAAGAGCCTTAAGTGTAGGAAACAAATCGAAGCACCCATCCCCCATCAAGCCCATCATTTCCTCCCACTCATCTCATCAATGAAATAAAACCATATGCTGGATTGCTTTTTAGAAACATTTCGGTCTTTGCAGCACAGTTATATCTGCTGTTTGCTCATTTGCAATTGTGGAACTGTCAGTCCTGATTGCAGCCAGCTGTTGCCAAGGCAAAGCCTGGTGTTTCATGTGGTTGCTAGGAAAAGCACAGGTGCCTGATAGTAGAATCGAGATTAAAGTGCTGCTCATGGTTTACTGTTTACTTCAAGTGTTTTTTTACTGTGAGCAATGAAGTGGTTACCTAAATGTAGCTGGATCTGATCAAATTCCCTATAAAATCTCAAAAATAAGAGGCCTATTTTTAGTAACAATATGATTGTTTTGCATTGTGGTATTATAGTGACATTTCTGCCCATAATTTTCATTTTTGTAATGATTCTCAGTTGTTCACTTATATATATTAAATTGAAAAAGCAGTACAACAAATGCTATACAATATAAATATAATGTGTAACAAAACATGTTATTATGATCCTCTATTTTATATATATATATATATATATATGATCCTATTTTTTTTTTTATTCAAATAAAATCAGCATAAATACAAACCAGTACAATGAATAGTACCATAATGCAAACTTACAAATATAATATATGGGTTGGAAATATGCAATTGGACTGTGCAGAAAAAAGAAATTAGCACGAGAGAGGTTTATCTTCAATGTTAGAGTTTTTTGTTGATGTTGATTTTATTTTGCTATATATGTATATATATATTGATTTTATTTTGC
>JAUMHI010000041.1:3104712-3123532 GCA_032359435.1 Enteromius unitaeniatus
TTTTTTTTTTTTTTTTTCTCTACAAAAAAAAAGTAGAATGTCATTGCAAGAGGATAATTCATTTTCTCTTTAAAAATATATTTTCCTTTGACTGATATTGAAATTGGATCCAGATATTTCTTTACAGTGTTATAGAGGGTCCTCCAGTTCTGGCCTTTGTTCAACACCTGCTGAGGCTGCAGATTGACACCAAAGGATCCTAAACACATAATTGCATTTCACAGTTGATTTGGGAAGTTATGTTAGTGCAGCAATGCAATTATGTCACACAGTGGGAGTTTAACGGAGACAGTCTACCCTGTCTTGTCGCAGAAAAAAGGCAAATGCAGACAGTGTGTTTGTGATGAGTATCGGTGGCAGTGTGGTTAAATTTGCATGAGAGTACCAGACGGGCGCTTTGACTGCTAAATGTGGTGTATGATGTGCAGCATTGAGGATTTTCCACATATCCGTGAATTGGAGCGAGAGGTAGAGCAGGGAAAAGATGTAACATCCACCCTGCACCACCCGGTGTTTCCATGGCAACGTGCCCATATTGTCTCTTGGTATTATTGTTGAGTGGAGTGTGAGTGACAGCTGTGTTGAGCTTCACCGGCACCTGCTCGTCACCTGAGCGGGGCTCGTGTTCACTTTGACCTTCAGTAGTGTTTCTCCTGGGCACAGTTGCTTTTTAGATCACCCAAAAAGAAAGATTGTATCATCATTTACTCACCTTTACCATGTTTCCCCAACCTAGATGACTTTGTTTTTCTAATGGGATACAAAATAAGGGTTACTCCACCCCAAAATGAACATTTCTTATTAATCACTGTGGGTTTGGAACGGCATGGGGGTAAGTGATCAATGACAAGCTTTTCATTTTGAGATGGAGTAACCCTTAAAGAGTAAGTTATCTGTAATTTATCTTTGGATTTTGTTTGTTTCAGTGCCAACACTGTGAGAAAGCCTTCATGAATGCCTCGTTCCTGCAAAGTCACATGCAGCGCAGGCACCCAACAGAGTTTGACATCAGTGAGTTCAAACTGTGTTTCTGTTGTATTTTGCTTGCCCTTGTGAAAACAGAACCACACGTTTAGCATATAACACGCATAGCAATAATATACTAATTAATGTTTTCGGGGAACTGCATGTTAATACAATTGTAAAAATTAGAATAAAATGTAGCATTTTAAATAAATTGAAAGAAACGTGTATATGTATTTAAATGTGTATGTAATGATGAAGTTGTCCTTTGGTGCATTTAAAATATATTGCTTTAATTTTTAAAATGGCACACTACAGTTAAATAACAACAAACAACAGTTACTTCACATGTGCTTCAGTATGTCAATCAACACATCAAACTGAGTGAGGAGTTCATTTTGCAAAAACAGATTGTGTGTTCAAAACTGCAGTTGGGTTTTGATCAGGTTAAAAAATAACAAAAAAATAATGCTGCTAACTAACACAATAAAAAACATGATTTTTATTTTATTTAAAGTGTCAAATTATGGGTTTTGAAATATTCATAATTGGTTTTGGGAGTCCCAAACAACAGATTGACATGCATTCACCGTCAAAAACACTTTCATTCGATTTTCTTAAAATATGCATTTATTTGTTCAATGATTCCCAAATAATTCGTTCAGCGTTTTATTTTTCCAGACCACTCATTGATTGTTGATTTCATTAAAAGCAGTGGCTAAGAATGAATTTGCATTTTCATTTAAACCAAAGCCAAAAGACCAACAACTGGACAACATGCTAATGTTTCATATTGACACTAAAGTCTTGGGATTCAATTTAAAAACAACTTGTTTCAGTGATTCAGAGTCATATCTTTCTTGTGAGAGACAATAACTTCATACAATGGTGCACTTTTTTTTTAAACTTTGCAGAATATTTCATTTACTTAGAGCTGTGTTACACACCGCATAAAAAGTACTTTTCAAAAATCCATAATATGGAAGAGGAGTTTTCTGTTTTTGCAAAAAAATTCTTCAAGTACTCCTATAAAGCGTGGCAAAATATTATTACAATATGATTTAACAACTATTTAAAATGTAATTTAAAGTAAAATGTTTGGAGTATAAAATCCAATTTAAATAATACCACGCAACGTTTTTTTATTCAGGAAATAAATTAATGGACATTTTCAACAAGAATTGTAATATAATAAGAAAAAAAGAAATGTTATATGGTTGTTTTGAAATGATATATATGACTGAATTGTGAAATTTAAATGTTTCCTCTTGCCATGAATATAGCCATTGTTGCTGAAATGGTGTTAAATCATAAATAAATATAAAACCTTTTGAATTTATTTGTGTTATTACAAAGTGCACTTGGTCTATCTTTAAGTACACTTAGGCGTCCTTTTATATTTAATTAATATTGCATTGTCTCCAAGTACAGCTAAATTTATTTGGAAGCACCTCATATTTTCCAGAACTGATGACTGATAATCAGAAGAAAATTCAGACCATGAAGTTACAAGAGGAAATCAACAAACTACAAGAGCAGTTGACCCTGGTCACGTCCCAAATGGAGACACAGCAGAAAGACTACACCGCCAAACAGGTTAGAGGAGACAAAAGAGACAGTGTTTTTAATAGAACGATTTGTTGTTTAAAATAAGAATATCGTGCTTTATTTTTCCCAGGAGAAAGAGCTAATTCAAAGGCAGGAAGAATTTAAAAGACAACTGGAAATATGGAAAGAAGAAGAGAAAATGCGGATGAACTGCAAAATAGATGAAGTGAAGCATGCCTGTCAGCGGGACATGGATTCAATGCATCAAAGGAACAGAAACCTAGAAAATGTGTGTTTTTATTTCCTTTACTCAACCATATTGTGTTATAAAATAACATACTGTTATATTATAGCATTTGTTGGATTTAAATGAACATGGTTAAGAATGGTAAAGAATAAAACACATTGATCAAAAAGGTAAAAATGTATGGAAGTATTGATATTGTTATGTGATTGTATTGAAATTTCCTCTCCTCAGGAGCTGCTAAAATTACAGCAGAAAAATATACATGAAATTGTGCAGCCAGTACAGACACAGCCCAGTACACCAGCCAGCAACGAACACTGGCAGGAAGTTGTTAAACTTCAGCAAAAACTCCACAAACAAGTAAGAGATACAACATTTCAATGATTTGGGACAGTCCAGTACACTACCCCTTAGAATGGAAATTGCTGTAAAGCTTTTAAAGCTGATGTTTTTCTTTGCTCAGGAGGTGAAGTGGGCAGGGAAAATGCAAAAAGTAAAAGAGGAACATGACAGTGAAAAAAGCCTGGTAGGTCTCACTGGCACCGTGTAGCTGTTTCAATACAGAAATAGCTCATGCATACACATGTCCATTATATATCTGTTCCATCAGCTTCAGGAGGAGCTGTTCAAACTGCGCTCGGCCGTGTCAGAAGGCAGAGAGGAATCACGACGACAGGTGCAGGAGCTGAGCCACAGGCTGCAAGAGCAGCAGCAGATTATTACCTCCCAAAACAAACAGGTCAGTACTGTATCCCAGCACAGGAAGAAGCTCGATTGTTCAGGATTTCCTGTATGAGCGCAGCGGCCCGCAGCATAATCTTTAGGTTCAAGCTGAAGGAGTGCACTGGTGGGAACATATCCGGACGTCTGTGTAAATGTTATCACACTGATTGTGTTTTGGGCTCGTCATTATGCAGGTTGTTCTTTCAGTAAAACATAGGTTTGAGATAATGTGTTGCTGACTGGGTTTTCTTGTTGTAAGAAATAACATGCTCTTTTGTTTATATGACAGATGAAACAGATCTCCTCAAAGCCACCAGCAATAACAGTACAGCGTGAAGGTATGTAGACATTCGATTTTTATACAAACTTAATAGAACTTTTTAGGATTTGAGAGATGAGTTTAAATATTTGTTTTTGTAGTAGTGGTTGCCGCCCCAGCTCCAGAGAGTAAAGCTAAAGTGGTGCTCAGTGGTAAGTCCCTGTTGTTCGATAATGTCGAAATATATTGATCCCTGAACCTTACGTAGGTAACACATTGTGACTTAATTAGGCATGAATTAATAAATCTTCAGAAAATGTGTAATCTGCTGCAACTGTCAAAGCTTTTGCATGTTGCTTCTTTACCAAAAAGCAAGATCAGAAGAATGTCAAAGTTTTTTTTTCTTCATTGCATAATGCTGCGAAGCAAAATCTCTTTATCCAAAATCATGCTGTATTTTAAACAGTAAATATATTATTATGACATAATGCTGGACTATTGTTTAAAAGTTGGAGGTCAGCAAAGGTGTCAATGTTTTCGACAGGAGTCTCTTCATATAAACTGCGTAAATTTGATTTAACACACAATAAAAATAGTAATATAACTATTAAAATTTTATTTTGTGGAAACCATGATACTTTTCTGGGTTCTTTGATGAATAGAAAGCACAGCATTTGCTTGATTTTGAAATCTTAACTGTCTCATTGGATCTTTATAATGCTTCACTGTTGGACAAATGTATTCTTTTTTTACTTTCTGACCTCAAATGTCTGAACTGTAGTCAACAGACACGTGATGTAATGAAGTCTGTCTTTAATTGGTCAGTATGGGTAATATCAGTGCAAAATAAGAGGGTTAGATTTGAATATCTCCATCCATAACCCATGCGCTCTTCTCTGACCTCTTTGCACTGTCCTATTAGAGCAGTCCAGCTCAGTCCATAAACTGGATCCTATAGTGGAGCTGTCTGAGGAGGAGAAAGGTAAAGCAGTAGTGATTGAGTGTAGTGGTCTGTGGCATGCTCGCATCCGTCTGCATGGATCCATGGCTCAGGTCTGTGTGCTCGGTCTGAGCATGTGCTAAAGTGAAATGCTGAGCGTGCCGAACTAAAGGCATGAGCTGGAAGAACCGTCTCTTCTGTAAACACAGATGCTATAGCATGCATGTAGTCATTGGAGAGCTAAGAGCAAGAAAACTTTGTGAAGATACAGTAAATGAGCCTATATTTAAGTGCTTGTGTTCTGCATTGTAAACCCATAAAGAATGCCTTGCAAGTCATTGTACAGTTGCAGAGGCATTTTCAGTTTTCCTTCAGTTATATTTTTAATTATATTTAGATTTCTTTTTCCATTTTGCAAGGTTAGACTAAATCTATCATTGTAATTCTATCATTATCTAAAAAAAAAATTGTTAGCCAATTGCAAGCCCTGTTTACACCTAATATTAAGATACGAATTAGTTAGGAGACCGTTGTTTATTATTTTAATATTATAATTATACTTTTATATACGACAACTTTGAAAGGTTTTGGGTTAGTATGATTTTTTTCAAAGTAATATTTTCACATTAAATATAAAGCAAAGACAAATATATTTGCTTCAAATAAAGGCTGATGTTTCAAAAATGTATCACAGGTTTGAACATTGATAAGAAGTGATTCTTGAGTAGCAAATCAGCATTTAAGAGTTCTGAAGGATTGTGTGACACTGAAGACTTAAGTGAATAAATTACATATATATTTATACACACTTTTTGTGATGGTAAATTTCACTTTTTACTATATTTTTGATCAAATAAATGCAGCTTTAGTGAGCATGACAGTTTTTTTTGTTTGTTTGTTTAACTTTTTCTCTGTAGGTGCATTATAGAGCACTAATGTGCATGTTTTTTATGCTATAGGGGTCCAATTCCAATACATGTTATTAAGTTAAATTTTTTTTTAATAAGTCTTAGCATCTGCCAATGCAATTGTAGAATGGCAGAAAAATGATTGCAGAGCATGTGTCACCCAGCTGCTGACCGTTTGTCATATATTTTCAGATTCCTCTAGCATCTCTGAGACAGAGAGCCGGTCGTGGCAGCAGGAAGTGCAGGAGCTGTTGAAGAACCCAGGTTTAAGGAGAGACATGCGTCTGGCAGCTCAGCAGAACCTTGAAGATCGACTGCAGAGCTTAGGAATCAAGGTAGTGAGTGTCAACTGCATTGCAAAATAACTTATGACAAAAATATATTTGATAGATTATACAGTTGGGCTGCAGTTGAGAAGCCATTACACTGTATAACTTCCACATCTCCCGCTTTGTTCAGGGAGTCAGTGGTCTCTCTAAAGGGGCGTTTAAGAGCACAATGACCCAGGTTATCACTGATCGTCAGAAGAGACAGGAAGAGGATCCAGCGCATCGGAGGATTCTGAAAGAGATCAGTCATAAACTGGAGCAGAGAGTGAAGGAGAGGAACACAGAGCAGCCAGCCAAACCAAAACAACACGAACAAGGTCAGGAATTGCCTTTGCAGTTTCAAGGTTGAGAACAAGGTTTTAAATATATCTGTTTTATGTCTATTCCCAACATGTTTTTTACCATTAACTAAAGCTGAAAACATTAAAAGCATTTTAGCATTTTACAATTGTTGCTCAGTTTAACCTGAAGTACTACTAAAATTAAAATTAAAATAAATAAAAGCTAAATATAGACATGCTAAAAAACATAAAAACGTCATGACAAACTTTCAAATTAAAATGAAAATATATAAATAAAAGCTCATTTAATAGTCATAAAAACTATAATAAAGTATATAGTATATGACACCAAAATAACAGTTGTGTGGCGTACTGTTTAAAATATTAATGCAGATATCTAGCATTGAGTATTCTTTAAACAATGCAGTATTTCACCCAGAGTGTTTTGTTGCTCACTTAAATTACATTTCTCTGACATGCATGAGTTCAGTTTTAGTCAGGATGCTGTATTAGAAGGCTTATGTAGACAGTAGAGCTCATTTGTTGCCTTATTCTCTTGCAGTGGTTCAGTCCAGACCCAGATCCAGCAGTTTTCCATCTACAGTAACTCGAGTGGTGTCAGGCCCTGCTCCTAAACAGCAGCACATCCCACAACCAACACCACGCAGCAGAACCAGCACCCTGCCCAAGACCTCCACACCGCTACAGCACCACAGGTACAGCCACATTTAAAATGTGAAAACTGAAATAAAAAATTCAATTAAATGGGTTGTATTTATATTTGTATATTCACAATCATGCACAATATTATTTATATGAATTGTTTTCTTCTTCTAAGCTTGGTAGGCCATAATTTTTTTATTCAAGCATGTCCAATCAGCAGTGTTATTTTAATATTTATTAAGGCACAATTATAGTATTTGTAAAATTTGATTTCTTAAAATACATTTTTTACATATTTAATTCATCAGAAGTTTTCCTTTTTTATTTTTAGTTAATCTGTTTTCGTTCTTTTATTTATATTTATGTTTTAATTTTATTTTTTAATCATTTTAATTATTGTAATACTAAATAAAAATGTTGCATAATGTAAGAAATTAATTTTTTTATATTTTATTTTCAATTCATGTATATTTTTATTTTTATTTACATTGGTTTTTTTTTTTCCTTTTTACTTGTTACATTTACTTACTTTTATAATAACAATAAATTATGCATAATTACACACAAGTAACATAGTACATGTAGTTACTAAAAGTGCCCTATTATGTCTTTTCAAATATGATCTTTCATGCATTGCGTCATGTTGCTGTGTGTGAACATAAACTACCTGCAAAGTCAACAGTGCACGATAAATAAAGTTATTGTGTATCAAAAAAAACCGAGTCAGCTCAGATTCGCCTAAACGAGTCGTCAGCAATTCAAATATATTTCTGTTCCAGCCACACGTCGCAAAGTAACACATTTGCATAATGCCCGCCCACGTACTACGTCGCAAACAACTTGCCCCGCCAACAAACAGTATAACTTCCACGTGAATTACATCATGTCAAGAAAACGCTGTATCCTGTCGTTTTCCAACACACGCTGTAGCGGTAGACCAATCATCAAGGACTGCGCCATCTGACCAATCACAGCAGTGAGGGATCACGGAGAGGCGGGGTTTAGACAGACTGATTCTCTGAACTGCTTCACACGAGTCGTTTACAAATCATTTAGAAATGGGGTAAAATTAAATCTATTTTTGGGGAAAACTAAAGTGTTGGTAACACTTTAGAATAACGTTCGTTGTAAGTCATTTATAAGTGATTAATTAGTGATGAAATGTTCATCTACAAAACATTCACAAATGAAAACCTGTTTTAAGAGACTCATGAAGCAACCTTTAAAATGGCATAATAGGGGCATTAATATTACTTAATATTTCTTAGTATTTAAATGTGTGCTTACACAGTAACAAGGGCACCTTAAAATAGTGAATCTTGTCAATTTGTGATATTTTGTCCAATGCAATACATTTCCTGGGTCGTATGAACATTTACAAATTACATCTCGCCTGCAGAACTCCTCCATTCAGCTCTGATGAAGAATCATCTGAGGAAGAGGAATCATCTGAAGAAGAAACCCCTCAAACACAGAAGAAATCCGGCCTGGTCAACAGCACAACAGTCAAATCCCAGACTGCTAAAACACACAACGCTGTGCGCTCCGCTGCCCCTGTGATCAGAGCGGACAGAACGGACGTGACGGCTCTGAGCGAGAGCGAGAGCGACAGCGAGTGGACCGACGGCAGCGAGATGGAGGAGATCAACCTCTCAAAGCTGCACAAACACACTGACCAGAATGGAAACGTGGAGAAGATTACTCCAAGTAAGACTCCATCTAATGTTATATCGCAACTGGAAAGAAAAATATTACTAATGTGTATAGTTTGTGTGCTTTCTGTAGGTGTCAAAACACTTCGAAAAAGCCTTGAAAAACAGCTGGATGCACGAGGCCCAAAGAAACCAGCAGGGGGCGTTAATATGTTGCTCGAAAAGCCAACAGTTGTCCAAAATATAAAGCAAGATGCAAGGAAAGAGCTAAAGGTGAGACCTGCTCCGTTAAACAGATACGGACATTTACTTCCTGCAAATGTGACTTTAATATCTACTTGTGTCTGTCCCATTGACTGCCACTGTCAAGGTGCAGAAAAGTATGAAAGAGGTCGTCTGAATGCTCCATCTGCCATCAGTGGTTCAAGAGTGATGTTATGAAGCTACAAGAAAAACATTTTGTACAGAAACAAAACAGAAATAATGACTTTATTCACCAAACAGGCACCATAGCATCATTTTGGATGCTGCAATGGAAGGATATGTATTGTGCATTAACTCTTTGATATGGACAGCATATCCTTCTATTGCTGCTCCAACCCTTTGTTTTTATTCAACAAGGATGCATAAAATTGCTTAAAAGTAACAGCAAAGACATTTAAGATATTGAACCTAATTATAATATAAAAAATGATACTTAATTGAATAAATGTTTTTTTGCACAGGAAGTAGATTAGGATGATTTCAAAGGATCACTGAAGGCTGTAGTAAGGCAGGGTTAGTATATAGTTATTTTAAAACTAAAAACCATAAAAATGTTTTGTCACTGTAAGGACAATAAATGCTGCCAATTGAATAGAAAAACTTCAAGTTGTTTTATTTTAGCATTTCTCAACTTGATGTACTAAAGAATAAAAAGAATTCCAAACTGTATAGACACTGAAAAAACAAATCAAGTTTCATTTAAATGTAAATGAAAACAGAAAATATAAAAGGATAAGTAATTCGTACCATTAATAAAAACCATAATAGGATCTACTAAAATAACACATTAATGGATGCTGAAAATTCAGCTTTTCCACCAAAGGAAACAATTGAACTTTAATATATAGTAAAATAGAAAACATATTTTAAATTGAAAATAATATTTGACCAAATCCGTATTTTTACTGAAACTATATACAAGCTCAGTAGACTTCAAACATGTGTACTGACCCCAGATTTGAGAATTGTAGCTATAATTCCCTATGGTTTTTATATATATATATATATATTTGATTTTTGCTTTTCTTATTGCTGAGATGAGTTAGTCTGCATTAGATTTATAATGAGTTCTTCTGCCCTGCTGCTTTTAGTACACAGATGATGAAGATGATGACTGGGATATCTCCTCTCTGGAAGATGTGCCTGCCGTAACCAAACCCAGCCAGTGTCCCGTACCCATCAGGAAGAGCCTGGACAAGAGTCTGGACACCAGCACGAGTGTGTGGGGCTCATCGACGGGCAAAGGACAGAAGCCAGGTACACAGCATTCATTATTAACTCAAAATATTTCTGATTCCTTTTTTTCATTTAATAATTTCATTAATAATAGTTTAATCTTAACCATTATCATTACTTATGTTATATTTCAGTATAAAGACTGGCTGTGATGGTGATTTCTTTTGTTTCTCAGGCCTCACAGACGCAGGAACCGGCAGCACTCTCAAGAGCAGTTTAGTGACCGTCAGCGACTGGGACGATTCAGATGAGATATAGTAAAATGCAGAGCAATACCAAAACATCCTCATTAATATATCGTACAATTGTAATATCCAGTATATTTTGTAGCTCAGGCTTAGTGATCATTCAGGGACAGCAGTGCAAAATGCAAAAACCGTTTGATATTAACAGTGTTATAGGTACTTTATATGAAATGTAAAGATACAAGTACACCTAATACTAATGAGCAGCCAAGGGATGTTGCACTTTAAAATGATTGCCTCATATTTTTATGATAGTGTATGTAATGTGTAAAACACTGATTTATTAAATTCACTTTTTCAAACACTTCAAAGATTCTTTGTTTTGGACATACAAGCTTTTACATCATTTTTACAATATTTTTAGAATTTCAAATGTAGACAATTGAAGCAATCTAAACAATTACAGAGCTACTATAAGTGCTGTGACAAGAATTCCTGCTGTACCGCAGTGGATAGAGACAACAAGCATTGAAATGGTTTTTTAGTGAGGTCTCTTTAAACACAGGGTTACACGGCCGAGTGTGGGAGGGGCCTGACAGTTCTTGGAAGCTGGCTTTCTTGAGTTCCTCTCCTCCCTCTACTCTGTCCGTTTTCTCTGTTCACTCTGTACGACTGCTGTGAAGGAGAGATGAAGATTGTTGTGCGTCTGGAAGAGCCCGGCGGTATGTACGTCCTTCTGGTGCATGCTGTCATGTAGGTTGGGCTTCTCCTCAGATTCTTGGTAAAACTGAGGAAATACAAAACATATTACTAATCACTAATACTCAGAAATTCAGCTAGGATGTACTACACTGACGAATTGGGATTTTATGAACGTATTTTCCCCTCAAAGAAATATATATGACCCTGGACCAGGTCTTAGGTCGCTGGGGTATATTTATAACAATACATTGTATATCTTTTATGCCAAAAATCATTAAGACAGTAAGTAAAGATCATATTTGTGAAAGTGAATTTTTGATTAGTAATATGCTTTGCTCAGAACTTCTTTAGGACAACTTTAAAGGCGATTTTCTCAGTATTTAGATTTTTTTGCACCCTATTCAAGGAGTTGTATCTCGTCTAAACCATATATATTAATGGAAAACTTATTTATTCAGCTTTCAGATAATGAATGTCAGTTTAAAAAAATTTACCCTTATGACTGGTTTTGTGGTCCAGGGTCACATATATTCATCCAAGAATACTTTAAAAATGCATCGAAGCTGTTCCAACATTGATTAATAATACGGTGCAGTAGGCCAGACCTTCGTGGGAATGACTTTCTCGCAGAGAAGAAGCACATGACTGCGCTTCCACATATAACCAGACAAGAACCTCCCCAGCCGATGAAGAGAGCTGCACCGAGCTCAAACCTGAGGAAAATAAAAACCATTAAGGTGTATCTAAAAATACATTCTCTTTACCCAGTTAATCTTTGAGTACTAGGTATCCCATCTCCTGAAACAGTAAAGTCTTCCAGGCACTATCGAAACATTTAGAGCAGACTGCTCTGGTGCGTCAATCTCTTCCAGCTCAACCAATAGTGACAGTTTGGGGCGTGGCTTGAAAATGTTATTTGAATTTTTATTTTTTTATCATTTCTCTAGGTAACACTAGTAGTTATTATGACTGAAATAATTATAAATGCATAACTACTGTACAATATATCATAGTTACATACTTCTGTTCAGCATAATATGGATCCACAAAGTCTGACCGCACTTTATTTCCCCACCATGAGTACACTATCATACCACAAAAACCTGCCAATCAGACACAGCAACACATCAGTTCATGATTCTCAATTTATGCAGTGTGAAAAAGGTTAATGAAGATTTGTACCTGATGTCATGTACGTTATTGCTGCAGCGAATGTCACTCTGGAGTTGGCGAGCTCAGAACCTCCGATTTTGGTGCATTTCATCCCAATGAGGGCAAGAACAGCCCCCCAGAAGCCAAAGATCACAGAGACGACAGCCAGGGCCCTGCACACATGGAGGAAAACTAACAAACCAGAGAGAGAGTGAGACAAGTTAAAAGCATTTTCACCGAAAAAGAAAGGTTTTCTTAATTTAAAATTTAAAAGAAGAAGAAAATATAAAAATGTCATTGAGACTATCTATTTTCTTGATACTACACATTTTTTCTGTTGTTTTAATTTTGTGGTGGAAACCAACTTCAATAATCTCCTAATTGAATATCTTTATTAAATAGTAAATGCATCACCTAGGCAGCATTTGTTTGATTAACAGTGATAAACCAGTGTTTGATTAAAAAAAACTCGCAAATTCTTTGATCAATAGAAAATTCAGTGAAAAAGAAATTTATATCAAATAGAAATCTAAACAATATGAATGCCTTTACTGTCACTTTTGCTGTTCATTTATTTAAGAAAATCTTGCTGCCCCCAAACTTGTGACGTTTTACTTACAAATAAAAGTGTAATTTTAGATTTAGATATTCAAAACACATTAAAGGAATAGTTGACCCAAAAATGATAATTCTGTCTTTATTTATTTGTGAGTAGTTTCAAACCTGTATGAATTTCTGTGTTCTGCTGAACACAAAGTGAGATATGTTGAAGAAAGTTTGTAACCAGGCTGTTTTGAGTATTTTTCTCCTACCATGGAAGTCAGTGGTGACCCAAAACAGCCTGGTTACAAACTTTCTTCAACATATCTCACTTTGTGTTCAGCAGGACTACTTGAGGATGAGTAAATCATGACAGAAATGTCATTTTTGGCTCAACTATTCCTTTAAAAAGCAGAAGTAAAGCTTCACTTAAAATGTGTTTTGCCTTACACACTAAATGTGAACCTTTATTTTTTTTTTCATATAATGACACAGCGTCTCAGTTTTAACAGCGATTCCTTACCAGGCAGGTCCATCATGGATGGAAAGTATTTACAGGCAGATACTCCTGTGGTGTCTGAGGCACAGTCCATCCAGAGGTTGGAATAGTAATTACCGGTGGTCAGAACCACAGAGCTGATCTCTGACAAGGTCCAGTACTCAGTGGCCAGAGTCGAACAGATCAAAATCCAGCCACTTAAACACGACAAAAAGCAACCGATCTCCACGTACATCACCACTGTCCGCTGCCTCATCTTAACCAGAAGTTCTATGGAAAGAAAGATCTATGGAAAGGGAGTTTCTGAACTGCTGTGAGATTTCAAGCCAACATGGAATAAAATTACATGGTGGTGTGTGTCCTTAGAGGACAGCTTCCTCTCGTCTTGGTATCTGCATCCACAGTGCTTTCTTTGGCATATTGCAGCTTCAAACTGGTAAAACTACATGGTTTTACCTCATAAGCAGTTTCACGTTCCATGAGGTTTGTCCGATCTCTGAATCTGACAACCAGGGTCACCAGGTAAAGTCTCTGAAAACATATGACATGACCTTTTTCAGGACATCACTGACCGGTTAAAAGTGCATTCAATAAGTTATAGATGGAAAATAAAACAATGTGTGAAAAAGATGAGGTTTTCTTTTGTTAAATCAGTTTTCTGATGGAAATATTGAGTCTGATGGATCAGAAGCGTAAAAAAAGATTTAGGGTTTCAGTGATGGCCTAAAAAAACATGCAATTGTGCAGGACTTGTGTTGTGTTTGGAAGAACATCAACTGTTCATTATATATAATATTGTCATATGGTGAAGTATTAAATCTGGCATTTATCTTCTATGAAGGCTCATATGTCATATAAGGTGTAAGTTATAGATAATGGTTGCAGTAGAGCGCAACGAACAGTGAAACTCATTCTGTTTATGTATAAACAATATTCAGCAACGTTTGAGATACTTGCAGAAATAAAGATAAAGCAAGTGAAAGTTGGAAGGTTTTTTTTTTTAATGGGATATGTACCAATCTACACTCTGTACACCATAATGACTAAGCAAATAACATCATTTCAAATTTATTCAAGATTAAAAAAATAAATAAACCTGTGGCAACATTCAATTGAATGGGTATCATTTGGAAATGCACATACGTCCTAATAAAAGATCTAACAGCTGAAAAAGCAAATTAGAGCAAAGACCAAGCCCAAGGTTAAAAGAACTGCCTGTAGAGCTCAAAGACAGGACTGCATCAAACCACACATCTTGGGAAGAGTTCTGAAAAATATCTGCTGCATTGAACGTTGACAGAAGCATGTAGCCTCCATTGTCCATAATGGAAGATGTCTGAAACAACCAGGAGTCCTAGAGCTGGCCATCTGGACAAACTGAGCAACTGATGGAGAATGGCTTTGGATAGTATGGGGACCAAGAAGCTGTTGGTTACTCAAGTTGAGCTCTATGATCATGATAAATGTAATGATGATAAATGTAGCTGCAACACTCCAACAAACTAAACTCAACCCTCTCATTAGTTAAGACACATGAAAACAATCAAGCAAAAGACACTTAAAGGACTTTCAGAGAAACAAGATCCTCTGGTTTGATTAAGTTGAATTCATCTGCTTTAATTGCTTATCACCTGCAGACCATCCCAAAAGTAAAGTGTGCTGGTACCAGAAGGGAGACCATACATGTGGTCACCCTATACCAGCCTCATGCGGCAGGGACTGAGGGACTCATCAGAGTAGAAGAAAAGCTCAATGGACCAAAACATAGAGTCTGTACAAGCAGAAGATTTACCGCCCGATAGGAAAATGACCCTAAGAACACAGCAAGACAACACCGTGAATGTCTTTTAGCTTGAACACAATTAAACCATTCTGAAGAAATCCTTCCAACCTGACAGACCTTGAGAGGTGAAGAGGTGAGGAGAAGAATGGCAGATAATTGCCAAATGATGATGATCAAAGTTTGTTGCATAATACCCAAAAATACTGTAAAGGTGCTCTGATTTGAATGCTTACATAATGTGCTTACCTATCTCAGCTTTTTATTTTGTGACAGTTCTATTTTGCCTGTTTTGCTATTACAATGAATGGAGTGTGCCATTAACGCTAACCTGATTTTGCCAAGTGCAACATTGGGGACAACATTGTGATTAACCAATCAGATTTGAAGAAACAGTTCACAGTTTTTGTGAAGTGTATGGTTACACTCAGTGTTTGATGCTTGTACAGAAGTTTCAGTCATCTATCCTTTCCTTTGATTTTGATTTTAGGCATTACTCATGGGTAAGGGTAGGTTTAGGTGTAGAGATATGGTCAAGACTATTTTTTTGCATCAAAATGTTGTTTTAGGGTTAACAAAACATGTTGACCTAGGGAAACATAGAAGACCTTTCAGCATGTTCAGGGTTCAGTTCAAAAGCCAGCATGGTATGATGGAAATCCATATATTAGGCAACAATGGGACCAGATTTCAACGGCAAAACTCCAGAAACTCATAAGCTTGACACCCAGATGTGTAAAACATGTCTTTAATTTGGCCAGAATTGCAGGTTGCAGAATTGCAGAATTGCAGGTTTTGAGAAAATATTAAATAATTAAAAAAAAAATGTAATTTTAGATTATAAAGTGTCCCGCAAAGTCATCCAATGTATTTAATTAAACCCCACAGACCCCCAACATAGAGTCCCCTCAGTGAATTTTGGTCATTTCCACCACTCTATCTATCTATCTATATATATATATATAAAGAAATGTAAACATTTAAATCCTTCAGGTCAGTAATTCACAACTGTGCTAATTCCAGGGTTGAAAAGTGTTTAATTGTGTTTTGTTAAATGTATACAAGAAGTTATTACATTAATTTATAATAAATGAAGAGCTCTTTTCAATGAATGTCACTCATTGACACTCACAATACAGACAAATATGTAGTGTTAAATTTAAAACAGTTAAGACATCTAAGAAAATATATTGTTTTAATAAATCAATTAGAATTAAGTCATGAAGAAAAAAAGATCTGACAAAGCACACACTCAGTTCATGTTCCAAAAATCTCTACATTTAAACCAGAGTTTCTTGGGCTTTGTAGGAACACTGTTCAGTTGTCCGGTGTAGGGTTGAGCAAATGAAAGAGTGATTTATAGAGCACTACAGTGAACGTCATAGTCTTGTGTAACTGTGGTTAGAAGTCATTTCCAGATCATAATCAGATTCAGTAATCCAAGCTCAGTGTTTCAGAGGTAGGAGTTCTTGATGAATTGATGTGTAGTGCCACCAGATGGAGAAGGAACTCTCTTGCTGTTGAAATGTGATCTGCTGATCCTTGAGGACCATGAGGAGCTCACTGATCGTGCCACATCTGATTTGATAGAGCCTCTTGATTTATCAGAGCGTCTGGTTCTTGAGGGACGTCTGGTTTTCGAGATATGTGGACTCTTTGATAGCGCATTTGACAGAGCTGTTGTTTCAGACTTTGAGGAGAGCTCAGATACTGTTGAGACATTGGATTTTGTGGAGAGTTCAGATATGATGGAAACATTTGTTTGAGAGGAACGCAAGACATTGCTCTCCACCACAGGAACGCTGAGCACTGGTACACTGAGGACAAACATTTCAAGAAGTATATATCACTCACACCAAGTCATCTTCCCTAGCTCTTCTCCATACAACAATGTAGTCCACACCAAACTACCATAAATTAACCCAGATAAGCTCACCCCAAAATTCTGTCGTTAATTACTCACCCTCATGTTGTTCCAAAGCCATACGACATTCAGCTAAGGAACACAAATGAAGATATTTTTGATGATTTCAGAGAGCCCTCCATAGACGGCAATAGTGTACATAAATTATCTCGATCCAGAAACTTAAACATCAGTAAAACAGTATGTGACATCAGTGGCTTAACCTCACTTTTGCAATGCTATGAGAATACTTTTTTGCACAAATAAAACAAAAATGACATAATTTTCTCTTCCACCATAATGTATTTAACGTAATCAGCTTTGTTTACATGCGGGTGAAAGCATGCACATGTGCGTAATACGCAGCTGTTTGCAGTTACTTATGCAGTAATACTCTCTAAAATGGCAAAAGACACAAGTCAAAGGAGAAGAATTGTTGAGTATACAATGTTATTTATGTTTTCTTTGTGCAAAAAAAAAGTATTCTTGTATCGGTGCAAAACTGAAGTTGATCCACTGATGTCACAGGTGTGTTTTAACAGTGTTTTTACCACGGTTATGGATATCGGTTCATTTCAGCTGTATTTCTGTCTATGCAGAGTTGGATGGCTCTCTGATATCATCAAAAATATCTTAATGTGTGTTCCGAAGATTAACAAAGTTCTTATGGGTTTGGAGCGAGTAATTAATGACTTTAAGATGTAGGTTTTACATAAATCGTAAACATAAAGATATTTTCCAAATGTATGTTTGATGTTTACATGACAATTTTCAACTAAAAAAGTACTTTTTAATGCATTTTGGCTGTTAATAAACACGTCAGCTTTTGAAAATGAGTTCCAAAGTGCAAGACTAAGGTTCTTGCATTTGAATCTTTTGGGTTCCATAAAAACGCAGAGCCAGTGTAAAAGAGCAAAGTGTATTTATATAAAGTATAGCCAGAATGCTTCCATGACTGTGACGTTGCACTCTTACCTGCTGTGTGTCAGAGACCAGCTCTTGCAGACTGATACTAGGAAGAAAATCCCTCCACTGATCTGAAAAGCACCGCCGGCCCATCCAAGGAACAAGGGAGTTCCCAAGTCAAATCTGAAACATTGATGTATATTTGACCGTTAGTCTATAATTAATTAATTATGAGATACATTACAGTATTTGAAACTTAGAACATTGAAATAATGTTTTTAATTTTATGGATATTTTCTATGATCTACAGGATTAAAAAAATTAAAAAAGAAAATAAATACATCTTTATATACTTACTGCAGTCCATCAAATCTGGGGTTGAAATATTCTGCAGAAACATGCTGAGCATAAATTGCATAACCAGAGGCAGCCAGCATACCTTAAATAACAGACACATTAAAACACACATGCAAGCCTAATTTACAAAAGTTTGACTGTATTTTATGAAGAAATTTACCACTTGCTATGTGACAGATGCCTCCTGTGAACACAGATCGGTTCTTCTCTTTGTCTTTTCCTCCGATGTAAGTGCACTCCATTCCCACGAGACTCAGGATGAAGGCCAGCACTCCAACAGCCATCCCAGACATGAGCAGAGCCCTCACGATCTGAAGATAACCTGAACATAGAACAGATCCAAAGAATGTATTATATCTGTCTTTGAGAAAGAAAAAAAATCTTGCAGTGAACAGTACTTAAAAGAACAATTTCTTACTGTGAAGAACATTTTAATGATTTAAATTACTTTTGTTATGAATATATATATATATATAAACAGAACCCTTTGTGCGATGCACACACAATTATAGACATACAGTGGGTACGGAAAGTATTCAGACCCCCTTACATTTTTCACTCTTTCTTATATTGCATCCATCTGCTAAAATAATTTAAGTTCTTTTTTTCCTCTCATTAATGTACACACAGCGCCCCTTATTGACAGAAAAACACAGAATTGTTGACATTTTTGCAGATTTCTTAAAAAAAGAAAAACTGAAATATAACATGGTCCTAAGTATTCAGACCCTTTGCTGTGACACTCATATATTTAACTCAGGTGCTGTCCATTTCTTCTGATCA
>JAUMHI010000041.1:3123632-3146833 GCA_032359435.1 Enteromius unitaeniatus
AAACCCATAAGACCTTCATCTTGAAGATCAATGAATGGCAAATTAAGATGTTTTTGATGAGGTCAGAGAGCTAGTCCAACACTAGTTCTCCTAGTGTCGCAAAAAAGTTGAGGCACTGATGTCACATGGACTGTTTTTACTATGTTTCTGGATCTGGGATCATTTCAGTTGTGTTGCTGTCTATGGAGGACAGCTTCAGCTTTTCCATCACAGGAATACATTTTTAAATATATTAAAATAGAAAAGCTCATTTTCTTTTTGTTAAATAAATTATGACAGCAATAAGAGATTTGCTCTTTTTTAACCCAAACTTTTGAATGATGGTGTTACACACTGTTTTGTTTTCTTAATCGAGAAAAAATTGATTCTATATGAAGCATAAAGTGACAATGTCATAAATAGGATCAAATTTAAAAGACAAAATGCAATGACATGATGCATTAAGGTTAAGGATGGTCTATTATTTCCTTCGAAAGTGAAAATGTTTCAGGTCTCAGGAAAGAATGCTCTTTAATTGCCGATTTGTCAAATTTTATTTGAAACGGTGATTTCTTCATTTTTGTTTTTCACTGTCAGTGGGAAAATCCTTAAGGGGGTTTAGAGCAACTTTGTTTCTTTTCAGCATTTTTGAGAGCAGCATGTGTTTAGATTGTGTCTGGTTCTCACAGGTATGAAGGCGGGAGATGTGGGATTGGCTTTGTCTTATGCTGTCACCCTGATGGGAATGTTCCAGTGGGGCGTTCGACAGAGTGCTGAGGTGGAGAACATGGTAAGATCCTAAAGATCTGAATCAAATGAAATTTCCACTACTCTAGGGTCTATAGAATATGTTTGTTTTTGACAGAAGTCTCTCATCCAGGCTGCATTTATTTAACAAAAAACTTGACGTAAAACTGTAAAATGATTAAATATTATTATAATTAAAAATAACCATTTGCTGTTTCAATATATTTCAAATCAAAATATCTTCCTGTGATAGCAAAACATAATTTGCAGCATGACTCACGTGATCCTTCATCTAACAAATCAGTGTAATATGCATATTTGATGCTCAAGAACATTTCTATTTATTATCAGTGTTAAAAACAGTTAATAATCTTAATAATAACAGCTTAATAATCGTGGAAAAATATTCATTTGGCATAAAAAATTCACTTTTGGATGATGCTGTACCTCTTCCTCTGTTACAGAAAGCTGCATATTTATTGTGAGAAACTCATGCACAGACAAATGTTGGTTTTTATTGGGAGTATTGGCAGCATGTTAATCAATTAGAAGCACTGTTTCTGTGATGTCTTCAAATGTCTGCCTATAAAGAGCGTTTCAGCTCGTGACTGTTCCTTACAATGTGATGCACATGTCTTTTGAAGGCTAAATTGATTGAAATGTCTAATCCCTCATAATCTGATTTGGTTTCTGAATAATGTGTCTGTCTAGATGACGTCAGTGGAGAGAGTTGTCGAATACACAGAGCTAGAAAGCGAAGCGCCTTGGGAAACCCAGAAACGCCCTCCTCCCGAATGGCCCAATCGGGGCCTGATAACCTTCGACAGGGTCAACTTCTCCTACAGCTCTGATGGACCCGTCATCCTCAAGAACCTCTCAGCCATGTTCAGACCCAGAGAGAAGGTGATCCCGCAGGGCAGCTCCAGAGCATCATGCCAGAGTCTGTCAGGACGTGTGCACTGATGTTTTCTGCTCTTCGTTGATCAGGTGGGGATCGTGGGACGGACCGGTGCAGGGAAAAGCTCCCTGATTTCAGCGCTGTTCCGTCTGACGGAGCCAGAGGGTAAAATCTTAGTGGATGGGGTGTTGACCTCAGAGATCGGCCTGCACGACCTCCGCCAGAAGATGTCAATCATCCCTCAGGATCCCGTGCTCTTCACAGGAACCATGAGGAAGAACCTGGACCCCTTCAGCCAGCACTCAGACCTTGACTTATGGAACGCTCTGGAAGAGGTAAACATTCAGTGATTAAAAAATGTACATAGTTTTCAAATGCATAAATAAAACACTTTTATTTCATCATTTGCTTTCAACTGATGATTAAGTGGTGGTTAAATTAAGATGTCAAAATCTCAGGGTAAATATTTTCATGCAAATATTTTAGCTTTAAGGGTTCCTACCCAGGAGTCACTACAGTACATCATCTACTATGTCATTTTTTGTGATATATTTTGTTATTATGCACAGAAATGTGTGTGTACTGCGTTGCTCATCACAAATGTTAGATTTGTGTAATCTGAACATAAACACTTATTTGACACTATCCACATGTGACGAATCAAAGAGATCTTGGTTAAAAGGGGCCGTAAATCCATTTTCTGATGTGAGGTTTGCCTGATGATTGTGGCAATCTCAAAGTCCAGCTCTTGGAGTGAATCCGTGCTTTGTTTGCTCAAAGGTCCAGCTGAAGGCTGCTGTGGAGGAGTTGCCTGCTAAACTGGAGACAGAACTGGCTGAGTCTGGATCAAACTTCAGCGTGGGTCAGCGGCAGCTCGTCTGTCTTGCTCGGGCCATTCTGAGGAAGAACCGGATCCTTATCATTGATGAGGCAACCGCAAACGTGGACCCTCGGTGAGTCCTTTGACCCGGAGATTGTTTAAGGACCTATACAAACGAATATAAGAGCTATAATAGAAATGTGTGTGTTCTACAGGACAGATGAGCTGATCCAGAAAACCATCCGTGACAAGTTCAAGGAGTGCACGGTCCTGACCATCGCTCACAGACTCAACACCATCATAGACAGCGACCGCATCCTGGTGAGTGCAGAGACGGAGAGCCCTTTATCATGAGGCGTTCATTTTGACCTGAAAGAGACGTGTAAAACTTTTTAGGACAGCAAGCAATCTTCAAAATAATTTCATTTACATAACCATTGCAAAAAAAGGGTTTCAGGTGACCTTTAACCCAAGCGATCAAATCAGGCTTTATTATTTAGGTTTGTCTCAAAAATAGCTTTATAAAATATATTTCGCCTCTTTCTCATATTTCATTAAAATATTTGGGACTGAATTTCATTAATAAGCATGAATTTTCACACGTTTATTCAAGTAAAATGACTATATTTGAATTCTGGAGTAATGTTAATTATAATAAATTATTTAATTCAATGTATTTATTTATTTCAGCAGTCAAGAGTTATAAGATTAAATACTGGTAATTGAGAGATAAAGTTTTAGAAATGTTTTAAAAAGGGATAATCCACCCCAAAAAGATACTTCCATGTCGTTCCAAACCCGTAAAAGCTTTGTTTTTCTTCAGAACACAATTGAAGATATTTAAAAAAAACAGGAGGCTTGTGACTGTCCCAGTGACTGCCAAACAATTACCTCGTCAAGGTCCAGAAAAAGTATGAAAAACAGAATACTGTTAGGATGCTCCATCTGTGGTTCAATCTGAATGTTATGAGGTGACGAGGATACTTTTTGTATGTAAATAAACTAAATATAACAACTGATAAATTAAACATGTTCCAGTATTCTTGTTACATTTTGTAATAAATAAAATGAAAATATAAAAAAAGGCTTTAAAATCCAAATCTAGCTATGTCCGCCATAATATTGTGCACATCGCTAAAACATAGGATGCCACATAAAAAGTGATCAAATGCTTCTATTATATGTCTACATTGAATTTAGTTTAACTTCTGCGTAATGACTTTTTGTAATTTCAGTACTTATTAATGAGAACAGAATATTTATTGCAAATGCGTATTGTTTACTTCATTACTTCTCTCTCCAAAAGAGTTTGGACACATGTCCATACGGTGCGAAAAATCAAGTTGATTTTTTATAAATCTGGATATGTGCATGGAAAGTTGCTTATGCATATTATATCCCCCACTTTGTGCGTATGTAACATTTATAAACCAGACCCCGCCTCCAAATATCACATGGCTCTAATGTTTATGTAATGTAACCAGTTTTCGAGGAATTAGAAACAGATGTTTGTTGCTCCCAAAGGTTCTGGATGCAGGTCGAATCCACGAGTACGACGCCCCTCACCTTCTCCTGCAGAACCAGAACGGGATCTTCTACAAGATGGTGCAGCAGACGGGGAAGGCAGAGGCGGCCTCTCTGCTGCTGACCGCCAAACAGGTGAGCAGAGCGAAGCCTCCCTGTCCCGTCGCCAAATATGTGCCACATGTACCTGTGCCAGAAAGCCACAATACAGTGCGTTTGAAAGAGCCCAGGCCTTTGTGCTGTCAGTCAGTATTAGATTCCCCCTCCTCGGCGGCACGTTGTTCTCCCTTCGGATCGGGTTCCTCTCCACCTCCTTCAGCCGGTGAGCTCATTCTCCGCTCCGGCCCCTCTGGAGCTGACCGCCGGGGCTTTCAAGCACACATCCACCTGATATCAGACCACTCCGCCATTGTGCGCTCTGAATGCCGGCTCAATTGAGAGTATATCTGATAGTGTGGCCAACTGTTTGTCGGCCATGCTTTGTGTTGTTGGGACTTTTCTTCGTGTATCTGCGGGGGGTTGGGGGGGGGGGGTGGTTGAACACCAGGTGCTTTTTCTTCTTTTTGTCTTTGCGCTCATTGTTAGCCATGGGTGCTTTTAAATACAATGAGAGGTTTTGATTACTGCATAATAATGATATTAAATAAGAGGGGATTTTTACTTCCATTCAGCCTGCTGTGTCCCGTCCCCTGTGTTTAGCAAAGCATTGTCGAGGAAGGTTTGGGAACGGAGTGACGCCTTTCATCCATTTCCAGGTCTCATTAAAGGGTCACATACGCTACCGGTCGAAAAGTTTGGAATTATTAGGATTTTTAATGTGCATCTGCATCTGCATTTATTTAGAAAATAATTGTTTTCTGATTTATTATATTTTAAAATGTTTTTTTTATGTTTTTAATGGTGCAGAGGCTGCCATTATTTGATCGAAAATTTATTCATGTGATTTCATCCATTGTGCTGCATAATTTGCATTTGCATGAAAAAACATATAACAAATATGTGACCTGGACCACAAAACCAGTCATAAAAAAACATTTGTTTTAAGATTGAGATTTATATTGAAAGCTGAATAAATAAGCTTCCAATGAATGTATGGTTTGTTAGAAAAATCTGCAAAAAAATCGAAATATTGAGCAAATCACCTTTTAAAGTTGTCCGAATGAAGTTTTAGCAATGTATATTACCAATCAAAAAATAAGTTTTGATATATTTATGGTAGGAAATGTACAAAATGTCTTTATAAAACATGATCTTTACTTCCAAACTTTTGATCTTTGGTGTACATCACACTAACTGTGTTCTGTCTTGCTTTTGGTTCACAGGCGTACATGAACCGCAGTCCGGTCCATCAGCTCAACGGCTTCGCCACCACAGGAGATGGCAGCTTGATTATCTTCGAGACTGCTTTATAACGGCCCGTGAAGTGCCTGATGTACAGCGCACAGCTACATCCAGTATCCTCCTCCCATGGAGGGCAATGGGCTCCAGCTCTGCCTCCTCGCGGCTGAGGGGAGCCGGAGATGCTCGCACTACACACTCACGCCAGAGACGACAGAGCTGCAAACACTCCAGTATGATAGGCTAGAGATTGTACACCACTGTATGTTATTATTAACATGTGCCTTAATGTGTAAGTGTAGTACCAGAACTGCTAGGGGCCAAAGAAATAGCCTTCCTTTGCTATAATGAAACGCTATGCTATAAACTAGACTAATTCAGTTTTCCCGGTGCCTTTATGCTACATGAACCAAAATGGGTGCTGATTCTTATAGCAACAATAAGGCCTTTAAACTATAAGACAACACTGTACAGAGAGGGCTCTATAAGATATTTTTTGTTTATTTATTATTTGTGATTCTGACAATCCTTCTGCCTTAATCAAAAAAACAAAACAAAAAATCAGTTTTCAGAGACGGCTTACAGGGGAAGAATGCTGGATAACACTCATTTTGTAATGCTGCATTGTTTCTTGAGCAAAGAAAACTTGTGCAATACAAACAATCCTTTATTGTGTGTTTAATGTGCCCGTTATCGCTGTCCACGATTTCCTTGAAATTTTTACAATTATTTTATTTTTATAATTAGTTTTGTGAATCTGTGAGAATGAAAGGGATGTTGAGTGACTGCACACAATAACACCGGCAGCTTTTCTCTGCTGCTCATTGTGTTTTGAATATTTTTTATGCTTTGTGCTTCATGGAGAGGTAAACGAGAGAGATGCAGTACTAGCCACTGAAGATTATTGTGAAATGCTGTTCAGCCCGACAGACACATTTAAATTAAACTACTCATTTCAATGTTGTTTTTTTTTTACTTTTTGGTTATTTGTTTGAGAATTAAGTTAAATATTTGTTGTCATATCCATCTGGGTTTGTGTTCTGTTTGAATCGACAACATGAATTCTGCTGGTTGGAAGAATCAGTGTTTTTGCTGCATGTTTGTATTCTTTGCATTTATGTTAAAATATGTATTTGCAATTGTTCTGCCATGTCAGATTCTGGTTTTTGGATTAAACCACTTGGTATCACTTACATTTTTTGTGCTGTTTTATGCAGAATTGTTTTTTTTACAATTAATGAACAAATGATTTATTATTAGCAGTATTATTTTCTTATTTATTTTCACTGTAAAAGATAACAGAAAAATACAGGCAGCTCATTACAAAGGACATTATCCATTCATTTTATGGAAAAAATAAAATAAAAAAATTACTAGTAAAACACAAAAAGTAACAAAATTAATTACAAACATTTTAAAATGCAGAACTTTTCTTTAAATCATACAGTTGTATATAATAATACATATTGTACCCTTTTGTTATGGTATGTTTAAGCACCTTGCACTTTTTATGTTAAAAATTGTCTTTTTTAACTCCTCGCTTTTTTCCTAATCATTTGATTTACTTTTAATAGTTTAAGAATAATATTATAATAGTTAAAGAATAATAATTTAAGAATGTATGCAAAGTAAATTACAAGTAGCTTTTTTTACAAGTTGAGGTAAATACCAATGCAGTAAACCTGGTTAAACATCATAATATAATTTTGTGCGTTTTTCATGCAAAAAATGAATGATTTAAAATACCTAAAAATTTAGTTTTTTCAGATCCTCAGTGAAAAGAAAAACTTTTTTTTCCAGTGCAGGTGAAGTACAGTAGTAGCCAAAAATCTGAAACTTTAACTGTGCCAAATTGAATAAAATGTTTAATTTTCCAGCATTTCTTGTTCTTTTTGTTAATAAATCGCACTAGACGAACATGTTAAATTGGCAGCCGTAATCATGTCACAGGGCACAGTATGTTATCCTAACCTTCATTTCCATATGGGTTGGTTACAGCTGGGAAACCCCCTGTATTCCAATAACCAGGAGAAGAAAAAACGTTGTCACTTTACATCCCGCTCCATAATGGCTTTAAGATTTGGTGCCGGAGGTGACAGCAGGTATTTGTTTACAGTCTGTCATCCGTGTCCCATGGTGTTTTGAGACTATGTTATGTTTGGGCATAAAGGAATTAACCTGAAGGCAAAATCCTGGATTGACTGAGAACAAGAGGCAATGTGTTAGGCAAGCAGGCATCGAATCACAGCCTCTTGTCCTCAACATTTGTGGCTTTGTCTGTAATCGTAACCATCATCTCTGGAGTGTAAGCGATACTGTAGGCCTTTCTCCTCCTGGATGGACAAACAAAAGTGTGAGATCTTTGCAGTAGACGATCCTATTGTGTTCAGTTCAAAGGTGTGCACAAGAAGGAATGCTTGCCTTTACTTCTGCATTGAAAAAGCACTTTCAATACACTCTGGTAATGCGTAAAAATTGAGAGAAGATATGAAAGGATAGCCAGATCCATTATTATGGGAGATATGTGGTATGCTTCCCTTACAGCGATGATCTTATGGCAAAGCTAAACACACACACACAAGCATGTGAAGTAGGCCAGAGTTACATTCATCTTGTGATCTGGATGTTATTGTCAATTGAAGTGGAATTTGCATTAATCCTATTAATATTAATACATTTCTTTCAGACACTGTAGCCTAGAAGTTTCCCAAAAGTAGTTGTGTAATTTTATATGTGCCATTTCCTTAGGATTTTCTGTCAAAACACAACAAAAGTACTAAAGTTAAGTCTTCTAAACAAAACACCTTCTGACAGAAATTGCTTTTCTGGAGCAAATCGCTTAAAAGAACAGGGAGAGAAGCATTTGTCATGCTACCACCCCCATTCTCTGTTTTATGGCACGGTCTTAATATCGGTTGCAAAGCTGCACAATGTCCTGATGAAGGTGACCGTGCCTTTAGAAATCAGTGTGACATGGAAAGCAGCTGTTTGCTTCTTCTTTGGACCGCTGCAGTCTGCACTGACAATGAAGACTGATAACTGATTGCACCCTTAAAGAATGTTCCCAGTTCCAAACAAGTTCTGCTGACAGCATCTGTGATTTTCTGTTGTTTATGACCTAAAATACTTTAGACTCATTCTTCTAGTTCGTAAAATTGCATTTGGGGCAGTGCCCACCCTATGAATGTCTGTTTCCATCAAACGTTAGTTGTGACTTTTATCTCAAAAATTTTTTCTCTAACACTTGTGGGATATAAAAAAAAGAATTGCAAGATAAAAGTCAGAACTGTGGGATATGAACTCAGAATTGCAAGATGACATAACCCTCTCAGAATTGCATGTTTTTAGTTTGTAATTCTGCTTTTATCTTGCAGTTTTGCGAGAAAAAGTCGGAAATGCATGAAACATTTTGAACTTTTACACCTGTATTGAAATTCAGACTTTTTTCTCAGATTTCGGAGTTTACATCTTTATATTATTATTGTATTTTTTTCTGAATTGCAAAAAGCAAATTCGCAATTACCCTTCTTTACTGTTTTATTACGGTGAAGACAGGCACTGTTGAAAAAAAACTTACTGTAAAAAAATGACAGCTGTGGTTGCTGGAATTGGACCATAGGAATATGGTAACAGCATTTTAGGTGTTACTGTTTTAAGTTAAATTTTCAGTTAAATACCGTAATTTCATTAACTGATATAATGTTAAAATACACTGATAAACACCAAATGCAGGTGGTGATGAGAAAGTCACATGATGTTAAATACCATAATTTCATTCATTTAAAATGTATTTATAATGTTAATTAAAGTACCGAAATCTGTTTTGTAGCTTTGAAATACAGTACTGTTAAGCACCAAATGCAGGTGGTGATAAGAAAGTCTTGGGACTGGGGAATCGGGTCGGACTCCGAGCTACATTCAGCTCTCGTTGCCCTATGGTTATATTCCTTAGAGTTTGCAGAGCTCCTGACGCTCTCCCCGGACAGCAGGCCAAAATTCTATTTAATTAATGAGGAAGTGTGAACTAGTGAAACGCTATCATGGTAAGATTTATTAAACTGAAATATGCAATAAACATTAATTTAACAAAATTACATGTAACATACAACCCTAATAATTTCTAAGAAAAACTAAGAAGAAACACGGTTATTTCAAAGAAAAAATTCAAATTTGAACAAAATTGGAAATGCAATAGCTAAGAACTGAGTGAATCTTACAGTGGATGTCTCTAGGGCAAGGCATTGCATTTGTATAAACTTTAAAATATAGTGACAGAATTGTTTTGGCAGTAAAGAATTGCACAAGCTGCATGTGTTTAGAGTGATACACAACTAATTTCTGTCAATTTCTGCTCTTGACCATGTAAAGCACAAAGATGCAATAAAAAGAAATTGACAATAATCTATAATGTAAATTCATGTTTTCTGACCTAGAGCCAATAAAAGTGCAATTTGGACAACACTAATGTGCATTAATCTTAGCGCGTTGAGTACAAGTTAACTGCTTTAAAACTCTTCCATCATAGACTGCCATTGCATGTGTATTAATATTTAAAATTTTAAATAAGTTTGTTACTTAAAAAAAATGTAAAACTCATTTTCTCTGACAACTATGTATTCAAACTTACATTGTAGCAAATAATTGTAGATCAAAAAATATCTTTCTTCTTCTTAATTACTTGTTTCATGTTTTTCTTGCGTTTCTTTGTAAATACATGTGGTTAAATTCTGAATGACATTTTTTTCAGTGTATTTACAAAGCAAATTATAAAACAGTTTGTCCCCAATTGTATAAACTTAACCTCCAAAAACATTTTCAAGGTTTCATAGTGTCGTTAACAAAGAACTTCAACAACAATTCAAGCCGTTCTCAAGCATGTGATGGTCGAGCATGTCTGATGACTTTTTGAGAGAATAAACGTTGGCTTTTCTCTCCAATCCTCTCCATTCATCCCGTGTTTTCTTTGGGCCCAAATCCCTGTCTTAAAGTCCGGCTGTCATGGTGATAGATGGGGATTCTTCCCCTTTCTGTCCTTTTGTTCATGGGCCCAAACTCTCAGCAGTTTCTCTTTCGAACAAAACCTTCAAATGACTCTGAGTGAATGTGATTAGGTTGAAGGACCTCAGACAAATTGAGTGGACAAAAACACTGGTCATTGTCCTGCCATTTGCTCCCATTGTTCCCATTCTCCGCAGTGAAAGCCTTCAGAACATTAGCCACACAGTGTGACCATCCTTCACTCTCACTGGAGCTGTCCTTTTATCTCCTTTCACATTCACTGGATTCATTACGGCCTACAAAGGACAGCCAACAAAACAGCTTGTGATGTCAGCTGGATTCTGAGTTCCTCGTGGGAGGCCTGTGTGCTCGACGCTGGAGCGGGTGAAAAACTTGGGACCCCTGTAATGGCGGGCCGAAAGCACGTCAAGTGCCGGGTGGCCGTTGATACTGCATGTCGTCTGTCTTGAAGGATACTGTAGGTTTTAAACATTTTGAGAGGGATTCATGAGAATGACAGACTTATTTCATGGGCAGTGGGACTCTTACGTTTCATGGTCAGTTCTTGGACCCTGACCGCTGTGCACCAGAAATCAGAATTCCAGTTCCATTCCTGACAGGATGCAAAACTGCAAAACAATTCAGTTGATTCAGTTTTTACTAGAAAAGCTAGTAGAAAAGCTTTGTTCGTATTGGCTTGACAAAGCCAAAGAATTACGAACAGAAAACATTATGGATTTTTCCATGAATTCATTACCTGTGTTGAATTTCTACGAATTACTATTCAGTGAATTCCTCTTCCTGTCATAATATTTCAAATGTAAAGTCATGTGGGTTGTTCAAATTTACATTTGAACTGAATTTTGCCTAATGAACCTCACACATCTTTTCAGAAAACATACATTTGATCAATATTGTGACATTTTGTCAGTCAGGTTAAATGATTTGAAGTTTTATTTGTTGAATACATTGAATGTGTCTGTCTGTATGTGTGCTTTTAATTAATGTGTCATTGTTATCATTTCCTGTTTTGGCTCCTCCTCTTCCCATTTAGCATTGTTTCTGTATCATAGAGGTAAGTTTATGGTCCTGCTTTATATTAAAGGGGTCATAGGATGCTAAACGCACTTTTACAAGTTGTTTGAACTGAAATGTGTGTTGGCAGTGCCAGTACACAACCACCCTACAGTATAATGATAAAAATTCACCCAGTATGTTACGTTTGGTTCTGAAGGAAATGGGCCCACAATCTACCTGAATGCGTCTATGTTTGGCTGAATCAGTCGTGATCCAGCTTAACCTACAGAATTGAGTACAGGGTGTTTTAAATGAATCTTTGCAAATTGCTTCTCCTAATGACGATGACCATTAACAATGAATGCAGCTAAAGTGAACAGTCCCTCTCAAGAGAGCGGTGGGGTTAGCAGAGCTCATTATGTTGGAGTTGGTGCAACACTGTAATGCCAGTGTACTTACATGGTAACTCCTCAGGAACTGTCCACTTAATATAATAAAGTGTAACATTTTGGACACCAACCACAATTTTTTATGTAAAGCCAAACTTTCTGGCCACTGCTGTGTAACATCAGAGTAATTGCATGCTAAATACATTGAATTGTTCACTTTCTTTACCAAAAAGTCCTGTTACACATTTGTACTTTCATTTTCATTCGTTTACAAACTCGAACTGAATCTATAAAACAAATGAATAAAAATATAAACATCATCATCCTGTTCAAAAGTTTACACCCCCAGCTATTAAAGGCATAGTTCACCCGAAATAAAATTCTGTCATCATTTACTCACCCTCAAGTTGTTTCTAACTTGTATGAGTTTTCTTCAGCTATTTAACAAAAAAGAAGCTAACCAATCAGTTGACGGTAGCCACTGGCTTCCATGGTAAAGAAAACAATACTATGGAAGTCTATGGCTACCATCAACTGTTCGGTAACCAACATTCTTCAAAATATCTTCTTTTGTGTTCAGCAGATGAAAAAAACGTATACAGGTTTGGAATAACATGTGGGTGAGTAAACTGTAACAGAATTTTCCATTTAATTGCTTTCTTGTTTTCACCCTAATAGTTGTAAATGTGTCCCGCGTGTTGTTGGCAGTGTGGAATTGTCATGGGAAGTGTTCAAATATGCAAAAGATGCTAGAAAACCAAAGAATGTGCAGAGTTGATTCCTTCTACACACACTTGCTCTTTAGAACACAAATGTTAAAAGCATTAAAAGCGTTGGTGTTTCTGTCAAAGCGCAGTGGAGATAAAGTACTGAAGGCAGGGCAAAGCTAGACGTACAATGGCCCTTCTTCCAGCTGAAAATTAAAGGATTTCTCCTTTTAATGCATTGTTCTTTTCTTCCGCTCTCTCCAAAGGACTTTCTTTTCCTTTCTGCTAAATAAGCTTCTCTTTGAGAGATAACCGAGAGCACTCATGCAAATCCAAGATGCGTTCTGAGATGTTTTCAGGAGAATAAAAGGGAGGCTAAACACAGAGCCGGTTTTAAGAGTCATTTGTTCCTATAATTACCCCAAAGCATATTGTTCTGGTGTGGTCCTGACTCATGACTGACACCTCCTAGTTCTCCGGGTGTGACCGCTCCATAAAAGCAATTACAAAAGCATCTTATCACTTCCTGTGCATCAAAACATGGTTGGAATTACTGTTCATTTGCGTATGCAATATTGAAACACAATAAAAACACACTGGCTAGTTTATCACACTTAAGTGAAAAAAAAGAGATTGCACAGCTACTTTACTGTATGTTTGTAATGAATACTAGTTTATGGATATACTATACATCTACAATAAATAAAAGCATTCTATACTGTCATCACATGAACTCGCAACGTGATCTCATGATAATTCGGATGAATTTTACAGTAATTTTTTGTTCTATAAAACGTACATTTACAGTACTTACTTTTTACAGCCACTAAAACGTACAATACTGGCGTATTTTCAGCATTTAAACATACAAATTCTTCTGTATTTTCAGCTTTTTGATGTACAGAACTGATGTACAGTATTGACTACACCTAAAAATGGATGAATATTGAAATCTCGGCATTACTTTTATTATTTTTGTGTTTTTTTTTTTGTTGTCTAATCAATGACCTTGTTTGCAACTGCATTATTAAACTGTTTAACGGTAACTTTACTTAACTTTACTGTGCACAGTGTGTGAATACAGTGTAGTTCTAGACTAAATGTCAATGTGCATTAATTCATCTCACTCTCAAAAAACAGATTTAGTATTTATTAAAATGAATCAAAATAAACTCGGAATATGATGCAAACCTGCAAAACTTAAATTACACAAATGTATCTAATCTCATTTTATTAATCAATGTCTTTGCTGCTGACCTTTAATGATTCAGTTTACCATACTCATAAGCAGAAATGACTTCAAAAACTAAAATTGTGCTTCATTGTTTTGTTTTTTTATTGCTGAAAATTATTTAACTATCTTCTGCTGTATTCTACTTTACAGATGTGAATTAACTTTTTTCTATAGCCTGAAGTTTATTGGCTCTCGCCTGCATTCGTCACAGATTGTGACATGCCGTGCTTCTGGTGAAATGTATTCAAATGATGCGCGCGTCTTCAGGAGTTCACTGAGAGAGGATCTGGAAGATAATCTGGATAATATTTTTAGCGATTAACAACATATATTCTGCTTTGCACAAACCTACTATATTCCACCAGAGAGGACTGCAGCTGCAAAACATCGTCATTTGGGTTACTTTTGGTACTGCTTTTGACATTTTGGAATAAATAAATGATTGTGTAATTGCATTTGTCTGTCATGTTTTCTTACACATGTTTTTCTTACATGTTTAGAGGTAGGAGTGGAATTAGCGACTATAAAAATATTTATTAAAAGCTATGTTGTTACGAAAAAAAGAACATTTCCTGCATATTTCGGTCAGTTGCGTTTTATGTCTTTTTTATTAAAGACATTTTTTTATTAAACACCGTAAACTGACTTTCCCAGAATTCCCTGCACTGCATTTTAAATTTAGTTTGAATTTGATGATTTTTCTTTGATATAACTATGTTTTTTTGTATCAGTTATGTTTATTCGGGTTGTATGTTACAAGTAATGTTGTTAAATTAATGTTTCAGTTTAATCATTTTTGCCATGATGGTGTTTAGTGTTTGTGTGAATGACTCTGAGCACCTTTTATATATTATTATTTAAAAGCTACTTGAGATGAGCTTTGCTTCATCATGTGACTTTCTCATCACCACCTGCAATTTGGTACGAATCAGTGTATTTCAAAGGTACAAAATAGGTTTCACTACTTTAATAGGTTGGTATATTAACAACAAAATATTGATACCGTATTTTATTCTGGCAACCACAGCTACCGTTTTTTTACCGTAAATTTTACAATTCTTTTTTTTACAGTGTACGTTTAAATATAAGATCAGGCCGGACCTCATCCCATTGCAGGTAAATGCCATCCGGGTATTATTTTGAAAATAAAACATGTATTAGTATACTTCAATTTTGTTGACACATTCTTGGCCCAATCAAGTAAAGTTTGCCGAGTGCTTTGCAGTTTGCACAGTGGGATACAGTAATGCATTCAGTATGCTCTTTTGTATGCTGTTCATTATAGAAAATAGTACAGGTCAACATTTCATATGCATCGTAAAAAAAAATGTATATTTGTTGATCTTTTAATTCAGCTTTTTATGTTTAATGCAATGTTACTTTCTGTTTCTTTGAAATTAATAGCAATTTATAAATGAAAATTGTTTCTTCAATGTAAAAACAATTATCGCAGTGCATTGTGTAGTTCAAAATACAGGTAAAACAACAGTAAAAAAAAACAATACAGAACACTTTATACAGTGCAGTTGCAATTTGGGCTTGGGTTAAAAGCCTGAGTGTTTACAGAAGATAAGATTGCTGTGTATAATATGACCATGGTTACAAGATGATTATGGAGATTTAAGTTTATAAAGAGACACCATTAAAAGAAACAAAAGAGTGTAGAATTTCCACTTGGTTGTTATAATAAGCACTTCCTTTCTTCTGCAAACCTGTAATATTGAAACGCCGTTCAAAAGACTGCATTATAATCACATAGTAACAGAGAAACACATATGTCCGCAGTTATGGACACATGGTTAACTGAGCTTGTTGATGTATGTGGGAAATGTAATGGAAGCAGCCTATTGATTAAGCTCTGAGATACCAAAACAAAAGCGACAACTCTCTTGAATATTGGACGGATGGATACCTGTATATCCCAGGAAATTAACTCATAGTATGCACACCTTGAATGTATTTTGGAAAATACATTTTCAGTACAGATTTAAGAACAAAAAGCTAAAATATAAGTTAGTTTGGATCTGTATACTATGATTGTGATGACTAATGACTTTTTCGAGATTTAAAGTTTAATATCATTTGTATAAGCGGAATTTGCTTATGTATCTTTAAAAAAAAACTGCTAGCAGTGAAAGAAATGCAAAACTGTGCTGCTGCTCATAGTGTTTCTAGATTTCACAGGACACACCCATACGTACGTCATTGGACTCGGGATGAAAGGACACGCCCACTTCATTCATAACTCGGCGCAGGCGGCACAAACCTAAGCAGTGATCAGCATTTAAACGCTTCAGAGGCTCCCATAAACACACCGCGTGTCCATGGATAACAACTTCAACCACTGGGACTTGTTTGAAGAGATAAATATCTGATTTTTGCAAGTCATATAAATTTGGCATATAGTCAAAACGTATTTCTAGGCGCAGGTTCAGAACAGGTAACATGGTGCAAAGGTAACAGCCAGGTCTGACTGAACTGTGCGTCAAAGGAACTTGAGGCTGCTTTTCGGCAGACTAAACTGGATAAGAAGCAGCAGAGGACACTGCTTCAGAAATGGCAAAGCCTATGGACCATGTGAAACGCCCCATGAACGCTTTTATGGTGTGGTCGAGAGCCCAGAGACGGAAGATGGCACTGGACAACCCAAAGATGCACAACTCAGAGATCAGCAAACGCCTCGGAGGCGAATGGAAACTTCTGTCAGACTCTGAAAAAAGACCTTTTATTGACGAGGCCAAACGCCTCAGAGCCGTTCACATGAAGGAACACCCGGATTACAAATACAGACCGCGGCGAAAGCCCAAAAACTTGATCAAAAAAGACAGGTATCATTTTAATGTGACGTACAATCTGGGTGACAGTGACCCGCTGAAACAGGACTCGCTGAGCGCGGAGAAAACGTCGGTCGCTGCTGCCACTCGGGTGTTTTTCAGTCATCACCTGTCCACCAATCCCTATCCGTTTCTCGACCTGACCTCCAAAATGTCGGAATTACCCCCTGCACCTTTCCCACCCTACTCAATGCTCGGGTATCCCGGTGGAGTCTCCGCGTTTCCCGGGATTCCCGGGGTCCTGGCGCCGCACGCTCACCCGTCCGCGGGTAACCCGGGCCACATGATGCCCTATAACTGCCTGGGCTGGCCGGGATCTGGACCTGCTGTTCCTCCATCATACGTACTCTTACCAGGAATGACCAAAGCTCAGCATGAACCTTATCTGACGTACGCTGCGACAATATGATTGGAACTTAATGGACCGAACTGTTTGTGTGGTAGAAGGTCACGTGCACTTGTTTAAAAGCTTTGCATTTTGTAAAAAAAAAAAAAAGAAATAAATGTTTAAAATAATATTTGTGCAAAGAGTTCAATCTTTCCTATTTTTGTATTTTATGAAAAGAATTGCAGTTGTGTAGTTTCAACTTTGCTGTAAAACCCTACTATATATGTGTGTGTGTGTGTGTGTGTGCGCGGGTTTATGTGGTTTGTGAGGACACAAATTTGTATAATGACATGGTTTTTCAGTGTCCGCTTAATTCAAAAGGCTTTAAAAACATACTAAATGGTGTTTTTTTTGAAAATCTAAAAATGCACACAGTTTGCTGTAAGGGGTAGGTTTAGGTTTAGGGTCAGTGTAGGGCAATACCACATTCAGTTTGTACAGTATAAACACCATTACACCTATGGAGAGTCCCCATAAAACACAAAAACCAACGCGCGCGTGTGTGTGTGTGTTGATAATAGCAAACAGGTGGTACAATGCAAAGTCACTAATAACATAAAGACAGAGAACAGTTACACACAAACAAACATATTAAATAATGATATATTGACTGAACAAGATTACGCTCAAATATGATGAGCAATTACATCAAATGTTTAAAACAAAATGATGTCTGTCAACATCTATCTACAAATCTGTTCTTCATATGTTCCGAAGTAAATTATACTTTTGCAATTTTCAATTGCATATTGAACAATTGATACTTTTTGCATATTTTAAGAACAACTTAATTTTATAGCAGCTTTTAAAGTGGTTTTCTTACAGCGCTGTAAAATTATATATTAACTAGACTGTAAAACTATATATTTTTCTGTGCATATTAAGTTTTTACTGTGGCATTTTACATTATTTTCCTGTTAAAATGACTTTGTCTTTATAATGAGACATTAAATAGCATGATGTTGTGACATGCACATTTTTTAAGTTTTTATGGTCAGTTATACCAAATGTGGAGGAATAATTATACTAGATAAACAAATGTGCCATATGTTTGCTATTGTAAAAATAATGTTCATCTGAAAAACCTGATAAACCTGCAATATGATACAGAACAGCAGATGACAAGTGACAGAATAGCACATGTGGAAACAAGAGAACAGCCCTCAAAACCAGACAGCAGCTCCATAACATCAGCTCTTAACCAAGAACAGACTCTGAGCAGTGATGAGGAGAAGCTCTTCAGAGGGAAGTGAAGGAAGGCCAGAAGTATACAGAACAAATGTGACTAAGACACAACTTGCTCCTGGTGGGAAGTTTCTTTTCACCAATTCATGTGATTAGATTTGCACTTCTCATCCTTTTGTTGACTAAACACACGACACAAAGAAGAAAGGAATGAATGTTTCCCCCAAATATATAAAATAATAATCAATTAAATTGCACATTGCATGTAGAGTGTTTATTTATCTGCTATTGAGTAATGCAACTACATTAACATCATGTGTTCTCTCAGACAAAAATCTGTTTATTAGAGCTTGTAAGTTCAGAAACTGAACCCTTGTGTAATACTGGTTCTTGGTGCTGGGCATTTAAACAGATGTTACAAAATTGCAGATAATTGTACCAGGAGGCCCATGATGAGTTTTATGGTTTTAAAAAAACAGGCAGAACTTAACAGAACAATGCTGATCACATTAACATAAAATGCAATCAGTTGAACGTGCTAAGCCCAGTAATACAAAATTTTGCACGACAGTTAACTCACTAAAACCAGTGGTCTATTTTGAATCTATAATCAGCAGTGACAACAGGTTACAAAGATCATAGGTAATTATTGGAAGCTTGAGTTTTGTGTAGGCTAAGTACAATGATAACATATCATATTAAACAGAATGATTAAGTTCTAGGAATGCAACTGTTTTATTGTGGTTTTAATAACAATAAAACAATTTTATATGCATTTATAGAACTAATGTTTAGGATCGATTTCAAACATTGTTAAAAACGAACAATCACATTACATGTTGATGTAATTAAAATTATTCCAAATACAATCGTTAAACATATATATTTAGGATATTTATTTTTATTAATGCAGCTGTAATGACTCGAGGGAATCAGTTGGATCCATATGCAAAGCTTTAATGTTCGTAGTCAGACAGGCAATGGGTCGAAAACCAAATAACAGTTGTACACAGGGCAAAGGCAAGATCGAAGTCGAGGGACAGGCAAAAGTCAGGACAGGCGGCAGAGAATCAGTAAACAGAGTACAAACAAGAAATCAAACACGGGTAAGTCAAAACACGGAAAAAACGCTTGGAGTCGATAGCAATGGCAAATCGAAACTTCGCGTTTGACTCGTGCAAAAGTCCAGCCTTAAATAGTGCAGAAAGGGGGCGTAACGGCGAGGTCCGTGGGTAAAATGGGTCCGGGTGGGAACTAATACTCCGGTGATGGTTTCCGCTGCTGTCCGCTGGAGAGGGCCACAGAGGCGCGATCCGTGACAGAACCCCCCCCCCGCTAGCGGCTCCTGAAGCGAGTAAAGGTCCGGCGCCAGGGTCTCCCACGTGGTCTGGGGGCTGGCTTCTTGGGGTGTTCTTGATGGAACCTTTCTGTGAGAGTGGGGTCCAGGATGTCCTGGGCGTTGACCCACGATCTCTCCTCCGGGCCAAAGCCTTCCCAGTCTATCAGGTACTGGAGGAGATGCCCCCGACGCCGCGAATTCAAGATCTCTCGGACCTGGTAGATTTCCTCGCTGTCTTGTAGTAGGGGTGGGGCAGCAGCGGCCTTGAGCAAGGAGACATGGAAAGTGGGTGAGATGCGATAACTGGCAGGCAGTTCTATGCGATATGACACAGGGGTAATTTGACTGAGGATTTTGAAAGGACCCACGTACCTCGGGCTTAACTTCTTGCATGGGAGGTGGAGTCTGAGGTCTCGAGCCGACAACCAGACCCATTGGCCAGGCTCATAGGCGGGATCGGGTCTGCGGCGACGATCGGCCTGTTCGGTCAAACCCGGGAGGTGAACTGGGGACCCCTGTTGGAGACAATGTCTTCGGGGAGGCCGTAATACCGAAAGACATGCTCAAGAATGGCCTGGGCCGTCTCCCAGGCGGAGGGTACCTTGGGCAGAGGGATGAGACGGCAGGCTTTGGAGAAGCGGTCGACTACCATGAGGATGGCAGTATGGTGATTGGAAGGAGGTAAATCAGTCACGAAGTCGACCGCGATGTGGGACCAAGGCCTCTGGGGTATCGGCAAGGGTTGCAGCAGGCCGGCGGGTCACAGTCTGGAAGACTTGGTCATTTGACAGGCAGCACAGCGACCAATAAAGTGGCGCACATCCTACGTAGCTGAGGGCCACCAGAACTTGTTGTTTACCAGTTCGAGGGTAGCCAGAACTCCCGGATGGCCGGCGCTGGGCCCGTCATGGACGAGGTGCAGTACTCGGTCACGGAAGTGTGGAGGGTACATACACTTTTCCTGGGGGACACTCGGGGGGAGCCGGTTCAGTGACTTGAGCCTCCTGAATCTCCTGCATGATGTCCCACCTCACCGGAGCCAACACCAGGGCAGGCGAGATGATGGTCTCGGGTTCGGTTGACTGCGCGGGCTGGTCATGCTGTCTGGAGAGTGCTTCAGCCTTTCCGTTCTTGGACCCGGGTCGATAGGTGATCGTGAACTGAAACCTGGTGAAGAATAGGGACCAGCGAGCTTGCCTGGCATTCAGTCTCTTTGCAGTACGCAGGTACTCCAGGTTACGATGATCAGTTAGCACGATGAAGGGTTCTCGTGCTCCCTCGAGCCAGTGCCGCCACTCCTCCAGTGCCGTTTTCATTGCCAGAAGCTCTCGGTCCCCCACGTCATAATTCCGTTCTGCTGGGGTCAGTTTCCGTGAAAAGTATGCGCATGGGTAGAGCTTCTCTGGGTCCCCCTGGCACTGGGACAGCACAGCGCCCACTCCTGTGTTGGAGGCGTCCACCTCAACAATGAACTGACGTGCAGGGTCGGGGTGGCGTAGTATGGGAGCTGTGGTGAACCTCCTCTTGAGGTCGTCGAAGGCGGCCTCGCTCTTGACCTCCCAGGGTAGTTTCTTGGTGGATTGTGTGGTCATAGCGGTCAAGGGTGCGGCGACCTGGCTGAATCCCCTGATGAAACGCCGGTAGAAGTTGTCGAACCCCAGGAATCGCTGCAACTCCTTGAGGTTCTGGGGCTTAGGCCAGTTGACCACAGCATTCACCTTCGAGTCATCCATGGCGACCCCCTCCGCGCTGATTACGTAACCCAGGAAGGCGACCTTGGTGCGATGAAACTCGCACTTGCTGAGTTTAGTGTAGAGCTGGTTCTCTATGAGTCTCTGGAGGACCGATCGAACGTGGTGAATGTGAGAAGTGAGAGTCTCTGAGTACACCAGGATATCATCAATGTACACAATGACATAACGGTGAAGCATGTCCCGGAAGATCTCGTTCACCAAGGCTTGGAAGACGGAGGGGCTGTTGGACAATCCGAAAGGCATCACCAGGTATTCGTAGTGCCCTGTGGTGGTCGAGAAGGCGGTCTTCCATTCGTCCTCCTCTCTGATTCGAACCAGGTTGTACGCACTTCGGAGGTCAAGCTTGGTGAAGTAGCGGGCCGACTTAGAAGTAGTTGCTCCAGAGCGGAGGGCACGAGGGGCAGTGGATACCGGTACTTCACAGTCTGGTCGTTAAGGGCCCGATAATCAATGCAAGGTCGAAGTCCACCATCTTTCTTCTTTACGAAGAAGAAGCCCGCCGAGGCTGGTGATGTGGATGGACGGATGAACCCCTTGGCCAGTTCCTCCTTGATGTACTGGTTCATGCACTCGGTCTCGGGCTGAGATAGTGGGAAGACCCTTCCCCGGGGTGCCACGCCGCCGGGCAGCAGGTCGATGGCACAGTCCGTAGGGCGGTGATGCGGTAGTTGGGTGGCTTTCACCTTACTGAAGGCGATGCGGAGGTCTTGGTATTCACTGGGTAGTGTCCTGGGGTCTGTGTCTTCCTCGGGTGTGAGCTGCAGGTGGTTGATGTGACGTGGGGTGTGCTCTCATGTAAATGTCACACTGGAGTAAAAATCCCCTGCACTTGCCTGGTGCTCCGTTGTACTTCTCGGGCAGCGCCAGGCGCGCGGAGCCGGGGACTGGAGTGCTGGCGGCGGCCGGGGGAGCAGGCGCGGCAGGCGGATTGATGGGTCTGCTCTGAGCCGTGGTCGCAGCGGTGAGGGCCTGGATGGAACTCACCAGTTCTGCCGTGAGCGATGTGAGCTTCTCCAGCTGTTGTCGGTGCATGAGAAGCTCCGAGGCTTGGCGGCTCACCTCGTCAATCACTTGGCGCATTGCTGGATCCGGTGATGGCGAAGTTTGCTGTAATGACTCGCGGGAATCAGTTGGATCCATATGCAAAGCTTTAATGTTCGTAGTCAGACAGGCAATGGGTCGAAAACCAAATAACAGTTGTACACAGGGCAAAGGCAAGATCGAAGTCGAGGGACAGGCAAAAGTCAGGACAGGCGGCAGAGAATCAGTAAACAGAGTACAAACAAGAAATCAAACACGGGTAAGTCAAAACACGGAAAAAACGCTTGGAGTCGATAGCAATGGCAAATCGAAACTTCGCGTTTGACTCGTGCAAAAGTCCAGCCTTAAATAGTGCAGAAAGGGGGCGTAACGGCACGAAAGCGCCGAGGTCCGTGGGTAAAATGGGTCCGGGTGGGAACTAATACTCCGGTGATGGTTCCCGCTGCTGTCCGCTGGAGAGGGCCACAGAGGCGCGATCCGTGACAGCAGCATAATGTCAACAAAATAGTCATTATGTTGTTTTAAATAACTTAAATAAAACGTCTCGGCTATAAATGCTTTCAAGCCTTTTTTCAATATTTGTACATAAGTACTTATGCTGCAGCTCATAATTGAAGTCTTTTCTGTGAACATGCGCACATTTAAAGCCATAGCTCTCTCTGCTGCAAAGAGCAAGCATTACCTTTATTGTTTATGTTTTATGTTAGCATTTTGTGCCTTATTTTTTAATATATGAATGCTATCATGCATGTAAAATTGTATATTTTAAAAAAATGCGATGCACAATGTATTTATTTATGAGCATTTTTTGTCCAGCAAACTTGAGCAGAAAAGGTGAAATGTTCAATCCTGCATGTTTTTAAAACACGGCTCTGGTCACACACACACACACACACACACACACACTCACACACACACTCTCTCTCTCACACACTCACACACACTCTCTCTCTCTCTCTCTCTCACACACACACACACACACACACACACTCCCTCTCTCTCTCTCTCT
>JAUMHI010000041.1:3146933-3157341 GCA_032359435.1 Enteromius unitaeniatus
CTCTCTCTCTCTCACACACACACACACACACACACACACTCTCTCTCTCTCTCTCTCTCTCACACACACACACACACTCTCTCTCTCACACACACACACACACACACGCACTCTCTCTCTCTCACACACACACACACACTATCACTTCTGTGATGTGACACATGCACGCGCCCTACTGGATCCAGATGGCAGTGCAGTAGTCTTTTGGTTGCTAGGAAACAGTCAACAGAAAGAGTCAGCGCGTGAGGACGTCGAAGGGTAAGACGATGTGAAACAACGCTATTACTTTTAACAAATATTTTTACCAACCAAATGTATAAATACTACAACTGAAAATACAACTCTTTGGATTTCTTTGTTTATTTCTACCGCTTATTGCGCGGAAAATGTTTAGCAAATATCTGCATGAAAGAACAGCGTGGCCTTTAATTAATGTGAATGCAGGATGGTATAGACATTTCATCTATCTATCTATCTATCTATCTAATATGACAGATACGTAGCGGAAGGGGAGGGGCTACTGATTTATGAATGAAAAAAAAACTTATTAAAGTACATTTTATATTTTTGGGGAACAACTTGTGTCTTGAGAAACTGTCTCTCAGAAGAAAGGCTACAAGTAATTGTTTGAAATCGCTGTTTTATCACATTGACTTAATCTCAGACGCAAGCAAAGGGATGGTTGCATCTGGATGAAATGCATCTTCTCATTCTAATCTGTGATGCACAGAAATTCAGCAACCATGTCTAAAAAAGCAGGGAAGAAAGGAGGCGGAAAACTTTCCGGGATGACAGAAGAGGAGAGGCTTCTGTACATGCAGCAGAAGGCTCAAGCCGAGGAGGAGATAGCCAAGAGAAAAGAGGACATGCTCACACAATTTCTCAAGGTGTGGCAAACACCTGACAAATAACAAATAGTTTAGACATTGTAAAATTCGGAGGGCTTTTGTTTGCCATAAAATCATTTTTATAAATTAGATGTTATGCATACATATTTATGTACACAAAAGACACACGTCCTTTAGACACAAACTCTTTTCTTAAAGCCACTTCACTAATTTGAATGAAAATGAATGGGAATATACTTTCCCAGAGATATTTTATGCATAAGAATTCCTAAGCGTGCCAATAATTGTGTCCAATGTGTATTTCAGAAAATTATTTCATAGTGGTATTTCCCCCAATTTTAAATTCTTATTATCCAATGAAAGGTTAGCTTTTTGTGTTTTTTTTAAATAAAAGATCAAAAGATTTAATAATGCTATATATATATATATATATATAGCGCTTATTTTTTAAATATTCTAATACAGACACAGATTAATGTTTGTGAGACAAGTGATTTCTGCCCTGACTTGATTTGTTTTTAGGATAAACTGCATAAAGAGGAGAGGAACACCGCACTGAACCTCCTTAAGCTACGGCAGCAATGGCGCGCTATTTTAACCCAGACTAAGACAGCAGAGCTACGCAATGACATGTCAGTGCTCAGCCAGAGCTTTGAGAGAGTCCTGGACTACAAAGATGACATCATTAAGGTGACAACAACATTTAAGATTTTTTTTTTCTTTGTGAAACCTATTCACAAGTCTTTAATGTATAAAACATAGACTAGACTTTTCAGTCATAACTTCTAGGAAGGTCAGGATGCCATACATTTTACGAGAGGGTGAGAGGAGCAAGCTTGTGTGTGTGTGCGGGTTTGTGGGGTTTATGAGGACACAAATTTGTATAATGACATGGGTATGACATAGATATTACAATATGTAGGTGTTTTATGAGGACATTTTCAGTGTCCCCGTAATTTAAAAGGCTTAAAAAACATACTAAATGGTGTTTTTTTGAAAATCTAAAAAAGGGGTAGGTTTAGGTGTAGGGTAGGTGTAGGGCAATACTACATACAGTTTGTACAGTATAAAAACCATTACGCCTATGGAGAGTCCCCATAAATCACAAAAACCAACATGGGTGTGTGTACCTGTTTTTCCTTCTGGTGGGGACTTAAACCTGAATACACTCAGATTCCTGTGGACTTGTGTCACGGTGGGGACCTATAAGTAAGTTGAGGTTCCCATGGGCAAAGAAGCTAATAAATCACACAGAATTATGTTTTTTGAAAATCAAAAATGCAGAAAGTTTCCTATAAGGGGTACGTTTAAGTGTAGGGCAATAGAATGAATGGTCTGTACAGTATAAAAACCATTACACCTATGGAGAGTCCCCACAATGATAGCTGACCAGATGTGTGTGTGTGTGTGTGTGTGTGTGTGTGTTTTATATAGAGTTTGGTGGTTGATCTGTCAGAGAGGGAGCAGCAGTCAGAGCTAGCACGCAGTTCTCATCTGCAGAACGTGGACTGTCTGTTAGATCTTCATAGGAGTCGGCTAGCAGAACAAGACTTGAACTTCAACACAAATCTAGAAGAACTTGGTTCAGTGTATAATGCTGAGAGGTGCGTGTACACACACAAACACAAGCAAAAATGTAAAGTAGTCTGTTTCCCAGTTCCTGACAATATTGGTTGCATGATTCTTTTTGGGCTGAACTGCTAAACTGTAGACAATAAACATACTTTTGATGGTAAGAAAATGCACTTCAAAGCAATGAAGTTAGCATCATCTGTACTATATTTCTTTTATATTTCAGAGAGCAAATTCTCTCAGAGCACCAGCAGGAGAGTATGTATTTGGAGAAGGTGATGTTTTCCATGGAAAAGCATTACGCTGATCTCGACAATGAGGCTAGACGTGACTATGAGAGCACTCGCAATCAAATAAAAAAACAGGTACTGGTTTCATTATGTTTACGTTTATTAATTTCCCAGATGCTGCTATCCAAACAATTTGTCATAGTGCCAACTATTTTCATAGGTTTAGTAAAAACTACATTAGTAAACAAGCTAGAGCAGAAGAGAAACACAGAAAAGAAGAAGGTTTTTTTTAAAACGTAAGGGATTATGAAAATAAAGATTGCAATATGATATGCTGATGTGTGTTCGTTATAAACGGTTCATATTGTGGTTTTGGGAGTCCTTTGCAAGGTCCAAAAACACTTTCCTTTGTTTATAAAAGGAATTTATTTTTACTTTTTTTGTTCAACGACTCCCAAATGATTTATTCAACGATTAATTTTTCCAAACTCCTGCAGTCATTGGTCGATTTTTTGTGTTTGTGAGCTTTTAACGCTCCAGTGGCACCTAATGACTAAGAATGAATTTGCATTTTCATTCAGACCAACAACAAAAGGAAAACAAGTGGGTTTTATACACAGTTTTATACACAGCACACTTTCAGATTTAAAACTTTGCAGGATGTTATCATTTATTTAGAGCTGTATTACACATTGCATAAAATGTCATTTTCAAAAATCCATAATATGGACACTTTAACAATCAAATTAAGACACATAATTATGGCTTTAATGTAATAAAATGGTGTTGGTTTTGTTTCTGCAGAACAAAGAGGATAAGCAAGCAGTGAAAGATCAGATGGAAGGGGCTGTGGAAAGACTCTGGCGGGAACTGCAGCAGGTTTTACATCACTACAATGAGACCACCAAAGACAGATTCATCGCAACACAGTCTCTGCAAGTCAAGGATGAACAAAGTGCCAAAGAGATTGACATGCATAAAAAGCACATTCAGAAGTTGCAGGTCACCCCCCCACACACACATTCTTTCAATTGTGTTGTTTCGTAGATTTGATGAACTTATTGCAATCAAACACATGGGAACAATGTGTTTGAACATTTGCAGGAGTCTATCTCTGCTCTGCGCTGTCAGCTGAGCTCCAGCCAAACCGGAGGAACAGCTCAGCAGCTTCATTCAGGCCGTGAAGAGCTCGCCCAGAAAGTTCAGCATTTCAGAGTCCAGCTCGCTGAGGGCCAGACCATTCGGAGAAAGCAGCTCACCAAACTTACCATTCAAAGCAGCGATGCTACTAAAAAACTACAAGAGATTGTAGCCACGGTACGTTTATGCATCCACATTTTCTACAAAGTTCATTTACTAAATATATTCACACTATTGTTTTTTATTTTCTAAACATCTGCTTTTGTCCCTTCAAGCAATGCCATACAGTAGGGAATTTGGATGCAGTTTTAGATTGCTAAATATGTTTATGATTTTCATTCATTTTATTTCTTGTACATGTTTCAAGTGAGGCATTAAAACTACAACATGAAAAAATATAATGTGTGACCCTGCACCACAGAACCAGTGATAAGTTGTAAGATTTATACATCACCTGAAAGCTGAATAAATAAGCTTTCCACTGATGTATGGTTATGTTATATGCAGTATGTAAAGAAAGGACAGTATTTAGCTGCGAATTTGGAATCTGAGGGTGCAAAAAATCGAAACTAGGTTTTGATGTATTTATTGTAGGAAATGTACTACATATACAGTATTCATGAAACATGATCTTTACTTAATATCCTAATGATTTTTGGCATAAAAGAAACTTCAACCATTTTGACCCCTACAATGTATTGTTGGTTATTGCTACAAATAAATCAGTGTGACTTAAAACGGGTTTGGTTTTCCATGGTTACATAATATAATATAATATTCCAATGTAAAAAATAATGCTTCCTGAATTATGGTGGATTTCCAATATATTTTTTCCAATATTCTCAAGCAAAAAATATCAATATCAAAAATCTCCTTCAAACAGTCAAACATTACTTTAAAGAGACTGTAGTTATAGTTTATTCGTACTAAAGTTCAAAGTATAAGGTCATTGTGATAAGCTTGTAGTAAATTGGCCATGTCATATAATAACTGAGTTGGTCAATAAAGGTTATTTAAGTACCAAATATAATGAGGCTTGAACTCGAAAGTAAATCCTTCAAGTTCTTAAAATATAGAGAAACTGCTTCTTGTATCATAAGAAGACTTACAAGTGACACCGCCTGGTACACTCTGTCTTTGGATTGCCCTTGTCTGTTTGTTTTGCTAGCTCGCTAGCTTTGTTGTTTATCCTTGCTCCAATAAAGCTTTGCAAATGGATCCTGAAACATCTGAGGCTTCATTACAACAAGAGAGATGTCTTTGTTCTTTGAACAGGGATGCATTTTAAATATTTGTCTTGAACAGTGTTGGACCTCTAGTAAAGAGCTTTCTTCTCTCTCTTTCACAGGGGGAAAGGTTGATTCGTCTCTCTGAGATGTGTAGTAAGCTGGAGACAGATTATGAGAAGGTGCTGCCCTTCTACACATCCTCACTGAGTGAAGAAGAGCTGAATCAGGAGAGAGCCAATGCCATGAAGCCGTCGACTGAGGAGCTTGCTCAGGTAATGAGCACAGAACTTAAGCTTATTAAAATCACACTCAGTAGTGCTTCACACCTTCATTTCAGATCTGCCTCCATTACAGCATATAGTGGATTTTCACAACCCTGTGTCTTTCAGTTGGAAAAAAATAACTTTCTAACAGATATCCAGATTTAGCATTTATTGATATTTGACTTGTTCTGTTCTCTGTCCCCAGCTAATGCTGGACTATTTGCCTCTTGAGAAGTTCTGGCAACGGTACAACAAGGTTCAGCTTGAACATTTGTGTCTGAAGCGAGAGAAGATGCTTTTGTTACAGGAGAATGAGCGACTGAGGCTCTATCTGAAGCAGTATCTGGATGAAGTTTCGGTTTCTGATGACAGTTTTCGGCAACAGAAGCTTCTGGTGGTGTTGTCTCCATCTCTTCAGGACACCGCTGCCACTGAGAGACGTGATCAGAAGCACTATGTGGTCCAAGAAGCAGCAAATGTTGTGCACAAACAGTTTTAGGGAATAAAAATTCAATGTATAATGCAAAGGTGTTTCTGGTTGCAATTAAAATGTGTTCAGTCTAGCATTCGGTCTGTTTAATGCAACAATCTCAGTACATTTTATATTAAATTTATGATTTTAGCGGACACTTCACAGCTTTTTCGTACTTCTGTGTACCAAGTTGCTACAGTTCTAGAGAAAAAAAGAAGGGTTTTAGTATCCTTCCGTTGCCTGAAGATAGCGCCAATTCATCGAATATTTAAAAAGAAATGCAAATCTGGTAACCAATATTCTAAACAGAAATACTAAACAGCAAATTTAAGTGTTAATGAACAACAATATCAGTAATTCTGTAGATTTGCAGCATTTTTATAAACTCTTTACTGACCTGGAGTGAATGATATATTTTTGCTTTTACTCACACTGATATGTAGGATGGATGAAGACGCTAATCACAAATTTGCACGAGGTTGAGGCAGTACAGATGAACCAAACAGGTTTGCTCTATTCTCTCAACAAATGTCTTTTACATCAGGGAGACAGGTCGGTAGATCTTAGAAAGAAAGGTAAAGCTCACTATTCACTCACTCTTCATTATTTAAATTTTTTTATGCTACTCTTCATCTAATAAACCCAGTTATAAATGCACAAGCTCTATCGCTCATGGACAGATGCATGACAAGATGACTGAAAACATTCAGATGTTGATGCATGATGTCCTTAAATGCTGTAAGTTACTGCTGTATGTAAGTGTGTGACCTTGGACAACAAATAATGTGAAGCTATTTCACTTATGAAGCCTGTTCATCCAGTACATCCAGTCTCTCTATTTCTGCTATGCATTGAAGTTCTTCTAAATACACATAAAAATACCTGACTTTTAGGGGCCACTGTATACACTAGGCACCTTTTGCAAGTGGCTCTAGATTAAATGATCCGTTCAATGACTTCCATGTAAACATAGGAAAGTTTTCATTGAATGTTTTAATGTCTTCAAATAAGTCACAAGAAAAAAAATAGAAAGCACCAATCAAAGCATTTTGTATTTAAATAGTTTATTCTTTTTGGCTTTAAAACTTATTTCTTCTTGCTTTTTTTGTCTTTGTTCTTCTTCTTGCCTTGAGGTTGTGCATGTGCTTTATTGTAGAGGTAGAGACCCACTAAACCCAGTAAAGTGGGAACCAGCGCCAAGCACAAAAGAGGCAAGATGTCGTTAACTAGCTTCTGCCACGGCGTTTGCTGGGACAGAGAGATCACCTCCACCTCAAACTCAAGTGTGCTGTCCCCTGTAAAGAAAGGAAGATGGAGAGATAAACAATAGATTACATGGAACATTATTTAAAGGGACAATCCACCCCAAAAATTTAATTGTTCTGAATTGGTATGACTTTCTATCACCAAAAAAAAGAGAGATTTTGAGAAATGTCGGTAACCAAATGACTTCCATTGTATTTTTAATTCACACAAAAATGTAACATGATGGGAATCAAAATTGTCTGGTAACCAACATTCTTCAAAATAACTTCCAAATGACATGGGTGCAAATAAATTGTCATATTATTCCTTTAATCATCCAAAAAAGGCTTTACTAGCTTAAAGCCACTTTAACTGTGTGGCCATGCTACCTGGAATGGTTGGAGGGAATCCTCTCTTTCCATACGCGAGATGAGCTGGAATCGTGGCTTTGATTTTTTGTCTGTGCAAAAACAAGAGACAGAAAAGACTGAAAACGGACTTTAAAGACTTCACCCGAAAAGACCTGTTCTTGAACATATTCAATCGCTGTACTCTTATCACCTCTGCCTACATGCATTGCCAAGTGGCATGTAGGCCTTGACTTCAACTTACCCTTCGCACACTCCCACCAGGGCTTGCTCTAGGCCTGCCAAGCAAAATAACAGCTTTTTAAAGATATGTGCAATTGTGGAAACAGCACATCATTTCTGTTTATTTTCATGCATTGCAAAAGAAAACATGACCGTAGTTATCATAACCGTCTTTCTCTGAAAAGGTTCTGTTGTTATGAGCATAAAATCGGGGCGTTTGACTGCAGCCACAAAGCATCATACCTGTGATGACAGACCTCTTGCCCAACTCTACAAGCAGAGGCTCACGAGACAGAGAGGTGTCAATCACCTTCCCGTCCATTAATCGACCCTACACAGGACAGGAAAAATGGTGCTGCAGGTCAGTTGCAGTAAATCATTTGTTGCAAAACATACATACTTTATATACTAAAGTATATTTAAAGAAGGCGTATTTAAATAACCATGTGTTTGACATGCTGAAATTTAAAAACATTTATTAATTACAGCTTCTGTGTATGACATTTACCTCTGAATAGTAGCAAATATATAATTGAATTAAATTATTAATAAAACAAAAATGTTTGACACAATTATATAGCTACATATATATATTATATATCATTTTTTTCTTTCTAATTTCATGTTGTGTGTGTATATAGTGCACTTATAAATGTGTATAAAGTGTTATAATATCATTAATATACTATTACAGATTTATTTTTCCTTTTTTCTGTTTTGAAGTCAGCTATTTCTTCAATGTTCTGTCATCTTATAGTTTAGCCATGTTGTTTTTTCTCATTTTATGTTTTTTTTTATGTCTTCTTGGTTTTTATGAACTTCTGTTTACTAGTTGCAATGTATTTCATTTTAATTAATTTAATACTTTAAGTTAAACTTGGCAGCTATCTGAAAGTGTAGGATTTTTATATTTTATTTTATTCAAGTAAAAATATTTTTTTATTTCAAAATATAAATAATAACGACAATATAGTAAATAATATATATTATATATTACCTGATTACATTTTGTCATGGGGAACTATACTGAATGTGGATAATATTATATATATATATTTACTATGACAAGAGTAGCAAGTTGTATTAATACAGTTTCTTTTTTTTTAAACAATTTTTTTTTTCAAATCTTTTTCAAATCTTTTTTTTTGTAAAGACTTTGCCTTACTGACCTAATCTAAGAACTATGCACGGAAATATTTACACTCTTATATGTTCCTATAGCTCGCTCTCACCGACTCAAATGCTGACGTGTTGCTCCGCCTCCTCCACAACATTTGGTTTCGCTTAAAACTAAAATACTATCACGAATAACAGCATTTCCGAAACACAAAGGTGACTCCACGAGGAACTTCTATTCTGTATGAACTAACGTTAAAGAGGCATGTGTCCATCTCTCTCACGTCCTGCGTTTCAGCTCTTATTATGTTCTCAGACATGGCGAGTCCAGATGTCAGCTTGAGTCTGCCACATCACTAAACGATCTCACGTGCAAATCATCCCGCAAGAGTGGATTTTATGCGTGAATAATAGCTAGAGCTTTCTTTAGTATGCGTCTCGTTTGACAACATGATAGGCTGTGAAGGCTCGACGCGTTGTATTTATTACCGTGTAGTGGATTTGTAGCGTGTCTCCCATCTCTGATGTAACTGTGCATGTCTCCGGCTTCACCTAAATAGCCAAAAACATAACGTTACGAAATAATACAGAGGAAATGAAACGCGCAGACATCGACAAAAAATGCACCAGTGTGAATATGCATGTTTGCATTGATACGTCAGTGTATATTTGTCATCAAAGCACGCATGCAGCTACGTGGACTCTTGTAGTAACACTCACTCTAGTCATTCATAAAAAAAAACTTGACCCAACTTACCGACGTCTCCACAACCAACTGCTCGATGACGCTTTCTGCGCTATCTTCGTCCTCAGCTGCAACGAATGCAAAAACTGCGAGACAAATCAAGGCGATACCAGTCCGAACTCGCATCGTGTCTCGCGTTATGGGAGAATCGGCACCAAAAATAACCACGAAAAGGATCAAAGCTGCTCCTAAGTGTCTCGCTTCCGTCACGAGAGTCGCCCGCTGCGCGAGAGAGCAATAAATACTGGGACACAAGCAGCGCCCCCGAGGCGAGATGCCAGTTAAAGCTGATGTGTTATTATAGTGCAGAGATAACGGCGGGGTTAGACGACCCTCGAGCACTGGACCAATACCTGGGTCACTGGAATCCCCGCCTCATAATCCGCCAGCATCCCAGAAGTCTCTCCACATGGCTGCTGCTGTGAGGGATCTCCCCGCGAGAGGGCGATTGGTTTCTTAAAGGCAGAGTGCGTCGTTTCTGCTAAATAAACGTGAGGAAACCGAACTGCAAAAATAATGGTTGTCAAACAGGTTTCCTAACAACTTCCCCGTCTTTAATTACAAACATATAGCCCAGCCTCAACCAATGAGCATGAAGTATGCATTTAAAATTATTTCCTTTACAATAACATTTAATAAAAACATGCTACTTATACAATATTTTATTAATTATAATTATACATTACAATTCTATTTTAATTTACACCTTATTATATATATATTATTAAATATATTATATATATTTATATATTTTCATGTAGAATCTGAATGTGTCAGTGATGTGCTTTTTATTGTGTTTTGTTTTAGCCTGGATTTGTCTGACCAACAGTTATAACAAGAATTATAACATTTGTATTTCTGTGTGATGGACAGAATTAACAAATGAAATTTGCTGAACATTTACTCAACATTTACCCTCGGGCCATCTTCCAAGTAGATGGGTTTGTTACTTCATTAG
>JAUMHI010000041.1:3159846-3187766 GCA_032359435.1 Enteromius unitaeniatus
AGGGAACGTGCTCTACATCTCAGATAACTCATGTTCAGGGAGGAATAGCGGGGGTCCGTGTGACGGCAGAATATGAGAGGAATGAACAGATTGCTGGAGGGCCTGAAGACATGGCAGGATCCTAGTTTCTTCACTTTAGTTTGAAGACGTACGCATAAAGCAGACTAGTGAAGATCAGAAATGTATACACACATCCGGAAGTGTCATGTCCATTCAGTCCGCCCCCTCAGAATCAGCTGAAAGAATGCTTGACTGAAATGTTCAGATTGCACAGATCATCCTTCACATGTTCAATTCAGTCAGTCCAGTTGAATCACATGATGTACACCATTTGCTGCAATATGAGGATGCATATTTTTATCTAAAGGGTGCATATATGTACCATAAAGGTACTATTTGTTTTATATTGTTTTATATTTTATATTCATTTTTGTAATAAAGTCTCCCATGCTTACTTAGACTGTATTTTTTGATTGGACATACAGTAAATGAAAAACAATAATTATTTCGCAATAATTGTTTTCTATTGAAATATTTTTAAATGCAATTTATTATAGTGATGCCTAAGCTGAATTTTCAGCAGTGAAAAATAATTGTAATCTGCTGATTTAATGAAACATTTCTTAGTATCATCAATGTGGAGAATTTTTTCTGCATTCTGTGATGCACAGAAAATTCAAAAGGACAGCATTGCTTTGAAATCTAATTGTTCACTGTTACTTTTGATTCATTTAATATGTCCTTGCTGAATAAAAGCGCACACTTTATGAGAGTGAGAATAACATGTCCTTTTCTTGTTCGCTTTCCAGGACTCTATCTTCGTTTTCGTAGCTAAATAACCTTGTTTCTCAAGGCTTTCAGTCTTTTACCTCAGTGGATTGTTCCACACAAAGGACTCACAGCTTTCTGGATTGTGATTGGCTAGACGAAGCAAAACATTGAATCATGGGGAATATTTTTGGCAATCTGCTGAAGAGTCTGATAGGGAAGAAAGAGATGAGAATTCTGATGGTTGGATTAGATGCTGCTGGTAAAACCACCATCCTTTACAAACTGAAGCTGGGAGAGATCGTGACCACCATCCCAACCATTGGTAAAATCCTTCTCTACTTAATTCTATTGTTATGTTGACTTACAATACAGTTTACATCCTCAGGCAGAATTCAAAGTCTGAGACACAATGACATTTCAAACACACAGTGTATAAATGTGTCACCCATTTAAAGTTTATGTGCTTTATCATATAATTAACTTTTGTGAGGAACATCTGCATTTCAGTTATTTAATTACAGTTTAGAACATTCATTTTCTTGTGGGATGAGCACATTTAAATTTCCTATTGGGAATGAAATAGAACAGATAATTAATTACAATTATAATTATAAATTATTCTTAAGAAATTGAAGATTGCCTAGTGTTCCAACATACATCCTACTATCTAGAGCCATTATATTTTTACAGTTGCTGTGAGGTGAATGCACAGGAACTGATGTGATTCTGGGTAAGCTTGTGATGTTTGTGTTTGTGTTTTAAGGCTTTAACGTAGAGACAGTGGAGTACAAGAACATCAGCTTCACTGTGTGGGATGTGGGTGGTCAGGATAAAATCAGACCACTCTGGAGACACTACTTTCAAAATACACAGGGTGAGTTACACATACACTCCACTTCTCCCACTAAAACACAAGCTGTATTGAGATGACTGTGTAAATGACGGTAATTTGGTGTGTTTGTGTAGTTTGTGTGGTGTTCAGTGAGCACACACTGCATTTACACGGCTGTGCCACCTTATAAACATCAACAGGGTTATTATAGCTAACTAAAATTAAAACCATGAAAATGTTTTTGTTACTTGAATTATAATAAAAAAAAAAAAATGTATAAAAACAATTTTTATAAATTTTTTTTAAATGTATTTTATTAGACTAGTCCCCTAGGCAATCATCATTTTTCATTTTGGTTAACTAACACCTAAATAAAAATGTATAAATAAAAAATATATACAAAAATAAATGTATACTTTATATATATATATATAAAACTAATGATAACAGAATTGCTAAAACATTATCTTTATCTCTGCTCGTTTTTTTTCCTTAGGTCTTATCTTTGTGGTTGACAGCAACGATCGGGAGCGAGTTAACGAGGCGCGGGAGGAGTTAATGAGGATGCTTGCAGAAGACGAACTGCGTGATGCTGTCCTCCTTGTCTTTGCAAACAAACAGGTGCTGTGTTTTCTTATTAAAGCATCCCTGCTACCTGACAGATCACAAAATATATGTTCTAAAAACAGACAGTAAATCCTTTTATTTGCCACAAAAAAAATCTATTTCAAATAAATGCTGTTCTTTTGAACATTCAAAAGTCATAGACAACCCAGAAAACATGTATTTTCCAAAAAAAAAATTCAACATAACAATAAGAAATGTTTATTAAGCAGCAAATCAGCATATTAGAATGATTTCTGAAGGATCACGTGACACCGAAGACTGGAGTAATCAAGTAAAATTACATTTTAAAATGTATTAAAATAGAAAACAGTAATTTTGAAATGATCATGTTATTTCACAATATTACTGTTTTATGTGTATTTTTACTCAAATAAATGCAGTCCTAGTGAGCATAATATACTTCCTTCAAAAGTCTTTTGAAGTTTTTCAGTGTTAGTTTATAGCTTACTAGCATAACATTTTTATGTTATTTATGACCCTTGTAGTAGCTGTGGTATATTTATAGCAATAGCCACAAATACGTTGTTTGGGTCAAAATTATCGATTTTCTTTAAAGGATATTAAGTATGTTAAATGATAATATTTTGTAAATATTACAATATTACAATTAATATTTCCTGCTGTAAATAAATAAAAACATAATTGTTGATTAGTAATATGCCTTGCTAAGAACTTAATTTGAACAAATTTAAACATGTTTTTCTTTATATTTAGATTTTTATGCATTTCCAAATAGATCTTCAAATAGTATTGCATCTCTGACAAATATTGTCCTGTCCTAACAAACTATGCATCAGTGGAAAGCTTATTTATTCAGCTTTAAGATGACGTATAAATCTCAGTTTTGAATAATTGACTGGTTATGTCTGGTTTTGTGGTCACTGTTGTATATTTATTGTGGAATAAATATCTGGTCCTAAGTATCTAAGCAAATATTGAGTTTCACAATCTCTTTTCTTGTTTTATTGCTCCTTCACTCCAGGATTTGCCAAACGCTATGAATGCAGCTGAGATCACAGACAAACTCGGCCTCCATTCGCTCCGCCATCGCAACTGGTATATACAAGCGACCTGCGCGACCAGTGGCGACGGTCTGTATGAAGGGCTCGACTGGCTCGCCAATCAGCTCAAGAATAAGAAGTGAAGGGCGGGATTTTCATGACGTGGCTGTCTTTTGCTTTGGGAAAAGGGGTGGGACTAATTTGGCCTTCGGAAACATTATGTTTAGTTTCTCTTGATTTCATTTTTGTTCTTTTTTGGCTGTATCCTGGAAAAACACAGTATGTGGTTAATGGAGCTTTCTACACTCTGTGTAAATCATCTGTATGTTTGTACGCACACACACGCAGATCAATAGCTCCTCCGTTGACTTTTCCATTTCACTGTATGAAAAGTGTCAGTTTATAGCATCAACGTTTTGTCAATTTGATCGCCTCTCCCTCACTCGCTCGCGTGTTTCCAATCAGTGATCAGTGTTGTCCTTGACTGCCATAAAAAAAAAAGATTGTTGGGTCTGAGCGTGCTAGTGTATATGAACTTGTGTATTTCCTTGTATAGATGCGATTATGATGCAGTTTGCCTCCTCACGCATGCAATATCCCCAGGTTTTTTGGTTGATTGCGTTAGATACCCTGCCGGGTTTTGCATGGCTCTTTCTCTCGGTGTCGTGTTTTAGGCGTTGTGGCGTAGTAGAGGTTAGAGCTGCATGTGTGTGTTTAGTCACACGGAGCTGGTTAGTGTTGCATGCTGCTTTGTGGCTGTACTAGAATGGACGCTTATCACACATCCCTCGCCTAAATTGTGAGTCAAACGTATTTGCTGTTGGGTAGTCCACCATAATTCGCATTCGAGTGAAGCTGTAAATAAAGCTTTTCCTAATCAAACGGCCCTTTGTTGTAGAGTTGTCTTGGCTAATTGTTGCATGGGTATTGTTTTGTACGGATCACTAGCATTGTCTGCATGGCATGCATGCTGTGCTGTTTGTCCAGTAGATAGATAGATGATAGATAGATAGATGATAGATAGATACATAGAGAGATAGTTAGATAGATAGATAGATACATAGATAGATAGATAGATAGATAGATGCTGTTTAACACAGTCCTTTATTAGTTGCTTTACTAACTTGCCACTGATATGATTAGTAGATTATGACACTAAACTGTTGCCTATTTTTGCGTTTGCTTTCATATTAGTGAACAGCATTAAAAAGCACACACACATACACTAAACCTTGGTATATCAGTGGTCTGCGGCAAACTGCATAATAACGCATCCGTGTTCATTTGCATGTTTCATGCTCATAATGCGTTTTGTGGGTTCGGACTAACACATCGCCCCCAAACGAATGTGCATTTTGTTGAATCAGCGCACACATTTGCGCTTTATTCCTGGTGTTTTTGATTATTATAGTTCAGAACCGAGAAAGATATATATTTAAAGTAGGTTGTCTTTTGTGTTGAACACTTCATAATCTATAACATAATCTATTCTCTGTTACAGACTACTAGGACAAATGAATATCAAACGCTATCCTATTTTATTGTGCTAGCTAGTGTAAATACAACAGAACTGCTTATCCTGCATTGCATATGTGTTAACACAGTCTGTTCGTAGTTGTATGTGTTTCTAACATAGTTTGCATTTTGGCATCTTCCCACTTAATACCCAGCACCTTTACACTAAAACCCATTGTTATGAACGTTATACAAGGCAAGTCTTTTCCACCTAGGACATGATTCGAATGGAGTCTTGTATTATTTTGAGCGCTGCGGTGGCGTGTGGGTGATGCCGGAACGGGAGAGTTACCAGAACAACTGTGCTATTTAGCAAGACACTTAACCTCATGATCCAGTTCGGCTATGGAGCATAAGCTTTGTTAGCTTTACACACTTTACAGTGTTTCAAGCATATAATGCAAACCAGGGCCATTTCTATACAAGTCTGCTGTGTGAATCGTCCAGTCTGTTAAGTTTCGTGGCCTTATCTTCTTACAAAAGTGTGTTTTCACAAGGTTATTTATTAACTAAGTTATTGGGTCACTGAGTTGCTTGTTTTGTTTTCGCTGATCTGGGAACAAAGGGGGTTATGAAATCTCAAATACATAGTTTGCTTGATTTTAAAGCATTTCTTCTTTGCATTAAATAGTTTGTGTGCTTACTGAGTAGCTAGGGTCGACTTTTTAGGACGGTTTAAAGTTTTGAGTTTCTTCGATATTATATTTTTATTTACGTATTTATTTCGGTGAGTGTTTTTGGTGAATGTGTTTTTACCTCTGTTGTTTTTTTGTTTTTTTTTTACTGTGTTGGGTAAATCATTTTGATGGCTTATACAGTGTCAGTGAACATAATCAATGAAGGGGAAAACAATTTCTCACTGAATAATAAATAAATAAATAGAACTTAGAAATCATGGATGAGATGTGTAATTATCTGTTACAGTAGATTAAGAAAGATTATTGTTGATTATTATGATGTGCACACCAAAATCTTTCTCTCCCTCTGATCCCTGTAACACTACACTCAAATAAAAACATGAAAACTATTTTCTGTGCCTTACTTAATTCCATTTATATTTTAATGCAACTTTTGGACATAAGTACGTTATGTAATGACCACACCTGCTGGTAAATTAAAGAGGATAGTGTTGAATAAACCTATCCCTCCTGGTCTGGAATATGCTTTAGTAAAGCCACCTACTGACGTCATCATGTTGTATATTATGTGTAATGCCTTATATTGATCTCTTGTAGGCGCCAGAGATGGATCATGTCTAATCCTAGATTTAATTACAGTTTTAATGGATTGGATTATTTATGGTAAACGTCTCACTAAGATAAACTGCGCTATGAAACTTCGTCTTAGGCCTGTGTGGAGTCTCTTTCTGAACTACAGTCCCTTATGTCCACCAGAAGAGGGCAGGACTATTGTGAAAAGCAACAGTTTCAGACACTTCAGTTTATGAAAGGAAGAACAAAAAAGCATTATATTTACAAACCTTCAAGATGTTGAAAGTAGGAAGTGTGTGAGAAAGCTCAGTCAGGGTGTGTTCTGGCCCACAATGCTGTCGGCTGGTGAAATATTAATGAAAAAGGAATGTGACCCAAAACCATAAAATATCTTGTTTATGCGCTGCATTTCCCTGTTAAAAGAACAAAATATCATATAAGGTATCACAGCACATAGAGGACAGTAAAGACATCACAATAAGAATGTCTGTCTGTCTGTGTACTTGTTTGTTCAATCAGTGCCTCGAACAGACCGGTAGTGCAGGAAGAGCTGGTCTTTAAAACCTGTTTTCCAACTGGGACTACACTCACATGCTGTGTGAATGGAGAACAAGGGGGAAGTAAATTGTGAATATTTCAATATGAAAACTTTGTATGCCGTGAACAGAAAAACACACTTTAAAATCATAAATTGATCAACAAATAGAACCAACTGTTGGGCAATGTAACGTGAGAAACTATAAGGAATATGCTTACTAAAAAAAAGAAAGGAAATAAGTTTATTTATTTATTTATTTTGTAAATAAATTCCTAATAATTATGCTAGATTACAATGAAATGCATTATTGTGAGGCACAGCTATGTGACGCGTGCTCCTAAAGTTGAATGGTTTTTGTTGAGGCATTTAAATTATTACTATGAATAAATTACAAAAGGACATTAAAATGAATACCAAGGACATTAAAATGTGTATAGTCTAGTAATTAAAACATATATATTACTATTTTAGCAGTTATTTATTTTAAGAGTGACGTTTCAATGAAAGGTTTAGTGATTACTGTTGAGAAATAAGTAAAAATAAACAAATAAATGACATTAAAATGTAAAAAACGAAATATATAAACATTTAAATTAAAAAATAAGGATTTTATATGTATCATATGGCAGTTACTGAATGTTATGTGGTTTTCGTTTGGGACTGATATGTGATTTAAAAAGTTTAGTGTTTACTTTTGAGGCATTTAGAATTTAATTGAATTGCAATGAATAAGGTATGCTATATTACAAAACAAATCGAAATGGAAAAACTTGAATGCATAAATAAAAATATAATCTTATTTAAAATGTATTATTAAGGCAGCTTCTTAATGTCTCAGAGTGATGTGTGCTCTAAACACTTTCTTGTCTCAGAGGTCTAAAGCCATCTGAGCTGAGGCACAAAGTGCTCTTTGTGAGACTGTGAGTCCAGAGCCATCAAAGAAACACTGATAAACTACTGGACGATACCGGGACACAATGCCAGCCTTGACTGACTCACAATGAGACCCTCACTCCAAGATGACATTATTATCGATCCAGCAAAGCCCGGATGTGTGTATATGTGTGTTTGTTCAGGGAGAGAGAGAGCATAAATCATCGCTGTTTTCAGCATTTAGAGCACTGTCTGTTTATAATGGCCAGGAGCTCACAATCAAGGCTTTATGACTTGTTTACATGTTTGAAATAAATCACTGCACGGGCTTTGGAATTACGAGATCAGCGTCACCTCGATCAGAACCAATCAGCGTTCAGCATCGTTCACCTGTAAACAGGTAACAAACCTTCAGACAGCATTCCTGCGCGCTCGACCTTTTCATATTTACAAACCTTTTAACCTCGCCTGTATTCTGGGAGTTTTTCCTCCTAAAACTATTGATTGTATTACCATTTTTGTTTAAATCGAAGTGTTTGCTTTAACCATACCAAAGGGTTTATAGCCTACAAACGGTACCGCCACCAACGGAAATGGACTACTTTATATTTTTTGCTCTACACTAAATGTAATATTTGGAACATATCGGATTAAAAAGGGAAGAAAAGAAAAGAAAAAACGTCTGTCAAACTTGGACACGCCGAAAAAGCGAAGGGAGCATCATCTCTTCCGCGCTTCTTTGGCCATGAATATTTAACTGTCCGCTCTGACTGACGGACTGACTTCACGTTGGAAATATTCGGAGGATGAGGATGATGAAGATGAAGATGAATGCCGTTCTGCTGCAGACGCTCGCGCTGTGTCTCGTGCTCCGCTCTCCTGTGCTCGCTCAGACGGAGGAAGGCAAACATGAAGGTAAACCTGTTTTTACTGTATGCACCTGTCTGCGACTGAAAGGCATAAGAGGGTGGCATAAACATTTGCGTTTTAATATCTAGGATGCTTATGCATTATGCACTCGCTACTATTAAAGTGACACTTTGCATGGATTACATGCAAGTGCAGTAGTAATAATAAAGTGCACTTTGTTCATAGCTAGCTTATATATAATGCATTATAATTAAAAAATAGTGTTTACAAACAGCTCCACGAATTTGTAAAACGTGTACTCGTATGTGCTTAAACAATATCTCAAAGTAGAGATGTTGTCAGTAGCTAAAACCTGTTTCTGAGCTGGATATGTTTGTTTATCTTAGCCTGTGAGTGTAAAAGGAGAGATTTGTTCCTGTACTAAATCAGTGCTCAGTTCAAATAACAAGTGACTCAACCAGTAGATTTTGTTAAACCTGTTCCCTGACTCAACGGCTGTCTTCTGAAAAGAAAAAAAATCACAGAGGAGTTTGAACTTGTGATGCCAACTGCATTTTCCCACTTCTTTCCTACTGAATCTCACTAATGTTTGCCAGAATTTAGTCTCGTTTAGTTGTCTCTTTTAAATTTCATCTCTAAAGAAGATCAACTGTGACTGCCTTTTCAAAGAACATCCCAGTTTTGCAAATAGTGGTCAGTCGAAGTGTGAGATGTATGTTTTTATTGTTAATCCCACCCAAATCTTGAATATTAAGTTGCATCGGTGGATAAAAACAGAATTTTGCATTCAACTAATTTGTACTTGCTAATGAGGAATGATCAGATGCAGGAAGTATCCTTGAGAAAAATACAACACAAGGAAAACAATCTGCTTTGGCTCATTTACAGAGACAGAGTGAGATGTGATTTGATGCGCTGGTTGATCTTTGGCCTCTGCAGTAGTATTGACTAAGAAGGGTGGAGCACAATGGCATGAACAAAAACAGGTGTGTAGTCCAGGTGATCTGGTGAAACTGCTGGACAGAGTCACATAATTCCAAACGTCATCTCTCGGGCCATTCTTATTTGACCCTTACAATTCATGCATTTTGTTATTTCTGTCATAACAACCACGTTGGAGAGTACCTCTTCAAAAAGTACATGTTTTGGTACCTAAAAGGTACATATTAGTACTTAAAGTGTACATATTTGAACCTAATAGGAACAAAAGTGTTCCATTTTTTGAAAGGGTGCCATCTCTTTTGTACCTTTATTTCTGAGAGTGTAGCGCAGTAAAGTGCGTTGCAATGTTAATGTGTTTGGTCTTGGTGGAATAATTCTGCTACGCTGCTGCAGCAGAACAAGTGCCAAGGTTACTGCCAGTCCATCCACAGACATGCTGCTGTGAGCATATACAGTATAACGCACTTGAAATAAACCCCATATATAGTGTATGTGAAAGTACCCTATTGCAGATCTATACAGGTGGAGCTGGGGGAGGTGGAGGGTTTCTGATGTACGCTGCAACTGCTGCAGCAAGCACTTATTAAATAATTAAATGCTGAGCAGCAAGCTTATTGGCGACACATGCAACTTAGATGGATCTGATTCTACCAAATGAGCCTAGTTGGTAGAACTTTCTGTTGTAAATAACTAAAATAGTAGATGAACATTAAAGTGCCCCTATTATGCCATTTTAAAGGATCCTAATAAGTCTCCTACAATAGGCGTACATGCATGCAAGGTGAAAATATGCTTTTATTTGATTAAAATATGCATTTATTATCACCTTGTTTTCTATTGATTCTCAAACAATTAGTTTGAAGCAGTTCTAAGACTCTCTAAACCCCTCTCTTCCGTGAGCCTACTCTGCTCTGATTGGTCAGATGGCCCAGTCTGTTGGGATTGGTCTACCACATACAGCACTTTGGAAATGATAGGCCCATTGTTATAGTTCTCTCTTGAATGCTCAATAGAAATATGAGCTTCCATTATTTCTCATAAAGCTTGTGATTCAGTGGAGGCGCTGGTCCGAATAAACTGGGAACTGAAATAAGAGCAAATGTTTTGTGTCTCCTGTGATGCTTAGAGAAGCAGTTGTCAGTAAAATGTGTTTGTGGCCGGGGTCAAGTTGTTCCCGGCCTGCCAATGTAGAATATAGACCGGAATTATGGAAATGTGTTACATAGTAACATGTAGCCGCCACGTTACAAGATTTGAATTAATAACGACTCGATTAGGCTGTATAGAATCGATTCTTTATTTTGTAAGACAATAACTTTATTCATCGTGGCCTTTTGGATTCGCAACTTTGCAGATCGTTCAACATTCACACACAGCTACTTTACACACTGAAGGGCAATATTGGAAATGGCATAATAGGGGCACTTTAAATATAAATATCCAAAAATGCATAATTAATCATATTTCTCATTTTGCGTGTATTTATGGCTTGTATAACAGAAAACAAATGTTTTAAAATCTCACCTTCAAGAGAAGGTTTACCCAATAATAACATGTTTAGGATGTTTAGGGCATTAAGGATTCATCGCAGTAAAAGTTAACTGTTGGTTTGCAAGCTTAAAAAAGCTCCTTAAAAGTAGTCCATACAATTCATGCACTATATTCCAAGTCTACTAAAGCATACTGACGGATTCATGAATACATCACTCTTCTGAATCAGATCTTTTCAATGGATTGGTAAGACTCAATGAATTCATAGTTTGCTCAGATTGCACTTCATGAATCAGACTGAAATGATTCTTGTTGATTGTGACTCAGTGTTTTGGTCTCAGTGCTTAACAGCTCAAGGGATGATTATCAGTGAATAACAGCTGCAGCAAATGTCCTTTTGTGTTTCATGGATGAGTTATTAAGGGGGCTAGACTGAAATGGACTATACAATCTTTGAAATGTGAATAAACATCATCATGGTGATTTGTAAATAGTTACAGTGAAAGAATTGGCATTTCATGCAGTAAACAACTGAGGATCACAAACTACCAGCCGGGAGACACACAATAGATTAAAAAAAGAATTCAAAAATCATCTCAAAATATAAACTTATTTGATATCCTACAAATGAATGATGGTGAATATGTGACTAAACCCAAGCTATATTCAAGCCATAAGTAACGACAAAATGTTTATTTTTTGGTAAACTTTTCCTTCAAATGTATTGGCATCAGTAAGTAAAAAAGTGCAATGTTATAACAGGCATTTTTATGTTTGTCAAAGTCATATTGAACAGTGCATATGTTAATATAGATTAATATTGGAATGTTTCTAGCGATCCTGTGTAGTTTTCCTTTTTTGAGAGACGACCATTGTCACGTTATTTCACAATGAGCGGCTGCCGTATATATATACAGAAACCATAAACATAGCATCTTTTTTGAAAGAATGTATTAGGGAACACCTGTTCTAACCATGTTTGTTTAGAAATGAATACGGTGCATGTCTTGTTTTAGTATGCATCATGTGAATGCATCGCTTTCAGCTGACCATTGCACTTGAGTCATACTAAAAGATATATGTCAATATATCGCTGTCTCGACCTTTTGGCTTTGCTGAGAAGTGTTCTGCGTGGAGTTTGAAGACGTCAGTATGAGTACAGTGTGTATGTGAAAGGCTCCCACACACATACTAAAGGCCGCTCCTCCAGGAGAGCTGAATAGATTCACAAGCACAGTGTGTGTAGCCTCTCTGTTTCTGCTGTCGCCTCCACATTCATTGTACATTCATTTATGGAAATAATCCGTTTTGAGCACTGCCAAGCTCTTGGTTTACGTCAAAGGATCATTTGAGTGAACAGTGGACATTTAAGCCTAAGTGAAAACAAAAAAACACTTAATGGGGAGCTTGCTAAATGTTTCGGTATAAGACAATAAATGAATGGCACAGCGTTTTAGTCAGTTAAATTGCATTTAAAAATACTTTGGAATTTTAGTTCTGGGCTAAAACAACAAAAAAATCACTGCTTTCAAACACTATACCACATTTTAACATTAATTATCAGTTTAGCGTTACTTATCTGCAATAGTTAAATGATGCATATATTTTTTATTAACTTTTTATTTTAATATTTGTTAATACAGTTAATTATTCTTTGTTTACAGTGTATTTTTATTGCCTAACATTAACAAAAGTTCATAAATGATGGTTAGTTCATGGGTATACAATCCATTAACAAACATCTTATTGGAAAGTGTTACCCTATAACAAAATAAAATAAAAACTTATGACTTTTTTCTATCACATTATTTTTATAAATGCAATAATTTATTTTATTTTGTATGCACACATACTCGCATACAAAAACACGTGTCTGATAAATAAAAATAATTCCCTCTCTTGCCCGGGGAAGAGGAGTAACCTGTAACTTTTAATGGCTTTTCGGTGCACAACAAAGTCATTAAGCTAGGCATGGTTTCTGTGTGTGTGCATGCCTGCGTGTTGTGTGTTAGCTGACCCTTTAATGACAATAAATGATTCAGTCGTTAATGTGTAGATTTATGTCTATTTATGCCTGTGAGAACCAATCAGTCAGGTTTGGATAATCTCTTTGTGACTGTGGCCAAGTTTCTGTTTACCAGCCAGCTAAAACGTGTCTGTTGTGTGCCGCTTTAGACCTCCCCTGGCTTTTGTTTCTCCTGTGATGTGAACCTGATAGTTGAACCTAGCGTGTGTATTTTGAGAGCGTTTGTTTGAGTTTTGGCGGTTCCTACACTTGTTTTCGCGCTCTGGTTGAATGGGAGCATTGTATTATTGTCTACACACTTGAGTGCACACACCGAGAGCCGTTCACTTTAACACCTTCATGCATTTAGCTCTGCAGAATATTCATGGGTTTTTGTTTTTTTACTTTTTTAAAAATAGGATAATAGGATAGCTCTCCAAGAAATGACAATTCTGTCATCATTTACACTCTCTAATGTCCTAAATATGTGACTGACTTTCTTCTGTTGAGTATAAATAAAGATATTTTGAAGCATGTGGGTAGCCAAGCAGTATAGAAAAATACTATGTAAGTCAATGGGGACCAAACACTGCCTGGTTTTATGTTTGGTTTACTGTCCTCTTAATGTTCTTCCAAATTTCCTTTTAATATGGCATCTTAAAAACACAGAATACATGAGGTGTGGCGTCAAAGACATGCCTCTAGTGCATATTTACAAAAACAATTCAAAACAGAGAAGTCAAAGGTACTGGTAATATTCTGCCAGGACTATAAAAATAAACTTGTGTTTATTTAAGTGGCCTTCTATTTTACTAATATTATATTTTATAATATTTTATAATTATTATAGTTTTTAAAAAATGACTTCTTGTAATACGTATTTGAAGTACACTACAAGTGCACATTCAGTACAATAAGGTGCACCTTTTTTTCAGTTATGAAACTTAGTTGTTGTTTTAGGAACATTACAGGAGGAATGCAGAGTTGCTGCTTCCATTTAATTGTTTCTGTGAACTTAAACCTACAGATTACAATGCTCAGAGGTTGCTATTTCATAACACGAGCTCGCAGTTCTGTTTCAAGTTCTGAAATGAGGCATGTGCTGGGACATAGTGTGCTTGTAGAGTTACATCAGAATCAAATCAGAATCAAATTTATTTCATGCTAAAATCTCAGGTTTTTAAATGCAAGCGTTTGGTGTGGTTTTATACTGGGGTCTCTTAAGAATAATCTAAGCAGGCAAAACTTCTGGTTTAACTGATGGATTGAAGTCTTTTCTGACGTTACTGTCCCATTGTGGGCCACTCCAGTTCAACTCCAGATCTTATCAGTTCAGGTTCTCCGTACACGTATCGAGTATGGGAACTGTGTATGTGTTAAAAGCAAGACTGTATTTGTTTAGCATGTATTTTGTACCAAGTGGAAAGAGAATATATATAATCTATATATATAAAAGTCATAAAAAATATCATACTTTAAACAAAATAAGTAACTAAAATAACACAGTATACATATATAATATGTGTGTGTGATTGACCCTGGACCACAAAACCAGTCTTAAGTTGCTAAGGTATATTTGTAGTAATAGCCAAAAATGCGGTGTATGGGTCAAAATGATAGATTTTTCTTTTATGCCAAAAATCATTAGGATATTAAGTAAAGAACATGTTCCAGGAAAATATTTTGTACATTTCCTACCATAAATATATTAAAACTTAATTTTTGATTGGTAATATGCATTGCTAAGAACTTAATTTAGACAAAGGTGATATAAATGTATACATACATAAATACAACATTTATTACATTTTTCATCAGTTAGTATTAACTTAGTATTAAAGAATTTTTACCAAAAAGAGAAACGGAAACACAAAAGCTAACTAAAATTAAAGTACAAATACTGAATAAAATCTTATTCAAAATAGAAAACCCGTAAACCTATCACTAATATTAAAAAAAGACTGCTGCAATCTGTGTTTGCACTGTGTCTGTTTAAGCTGTCCCTGCGTTTACCAAAGTTTGATTAAAAACTAAGATTTTTCTGAAAACAGTCTTGACCTACAAGAATTCTTTCTGAAAAGCACGATCTCGCACCTCTGTGGCTGAACCAAACACCTGCTTGTACTGTATTTCGCAAGAAACATTTAGCCCCATTTGTTGGACTGTGTAACGCTGTTAACAGTTTACAGTATGTGTTATCAGTAAGTGTCTGTGTTTTTCAGTTCTTTTGCATGAAATGAAGAAAAGCTTTGCTCTATTTATGAGAACAGAAACAATTCTATACCTGCCATTATGAATGTGTGAATCTTTAATCTCGGATGCTTTTTTTTAAATCTGCGTTCTGATCCTAAGGGGTCATAAATGGAGCATATTCTCAGAAGAACTCTGTTTCTTTGAGGTTTAATCTGTAAAGGCTCCTGCGGGCATTTCTGAGTACCTCTAGGTATTAATGGGAATATTATTTCTAGACTCCCACCCTCTGTAATGGGTTGTTTTGACTGTGGCAGATTTGAAGCAAGGGCAAAATTTGAAATGCAAAATAGCTTCACCTCAAACTCCCTTAGTCCTCTATTACCTTTCATTTTGCCTTGCTGATGTCACTACATAAACAACAATGAAAGAAAATAACAACAGGCCTATCTGTGATATCATGCTCAGTTTGAGATTTCTTTTGCATTAAATAGATCATAATGTGCACTCTGCTGCCCAATATTGTAAATAATGACCCCTGTCAAGTTATTTTTGTGATAATGCACAATTGCTGGTTATTATCCTAGTAATTACAAAGCTTCTTACTACATAAATATACAAATGGGCATGAAATATTAAATATTAGCTGAGATCATGCGATTATTCCATTAATTATGAAGCTTCTTACCACATTAATATATTAAATGGGCATGCAATATTAAATATTCACTGAGACTGTTATATAATCAGATCTTTTTAGCTTTTTTCCCATTAAATATGGCATAATGTGCATTCAGTCATAATAATATAATTGCTGGTCATTATCCTACTAATTTAACCACATAAATATTTTAAATAGGCATGAAATATTAAATATTAACAGAAAATACAGAGTAATATGATACAATATCAGTCATTGTATAAAAATATTTAAACATACTTACTTTTCAGTAAAAATGTATTTTTCATTATTGTTCAAAATTGGCAGAAGTTTTTTTGGAAATAGTTTAATAGTTACATTTAAATTGAGTTATATTATTTAAAAATATACATTTATATTATTTTGAATAGTGTAGACATATCATGGATTGCATAAAATACTACAAAATAATACAATAATAATTATAAAATTAAAAATTAAGAATTAATTATAAAAATAATAAACAGCAAATCAGCATATTACAGTGATTATTGAGGGATGGATTCACATTAAGGGCTGAAAATTTTGCTTTGACATTTCAGAAAGATACTTTTTGACCTTCCATTTTCAATAAAAAATTGTCTTTAGGAGATAAATCTGAGATTAAAAATAACAGGTTTCCCCCGTTACTGTGGGTGTATTCCCCTTGACTTCAAAGGAAGTCAAAAATTCAATTGAAATTACATCCATGCCTGATTTATGATTTGTCTATCCTGTTGTGCTCTACAGTGTCATTTCTGTTAAAATGTTTAATTTATTCACTTCTTTATTTAATTTGTATTTATTTTTTTATGTTCTGTACACATTTTTGTATGCATTTGTTATTTACCGGTATGTTATTTATGAGGAAAAACAGTAAAAACCTAATTGCTAAAATATATTACAAAAATTACACCGTTATATAAAATGTTAATGATATTGCACATTTTTACCATATTCTTGATCAAAGAAATGCAGCTTGGTGAACATAAGAAAAATAAAACATTTATAAATTTTTGTTACAGTAAATTCTCCCTTCTCTCTCGTTCTTTACAGTGTGTACAGGCACGCAGAACTCCCTGAGTGTGACGGGAAGCTCTGAGGTCCAGTACAAGCTCATGAAGGAGATGTACACGGGCTGCAAGATCGTCATAGGAAACCTGGAGATCACACAGATGGAGCACAACCGCGATTTCTCATTCCTGCAGGTGAGGAACAAGAGATCAGGCCACTTCTGAATAAAGCTAGTGTGCCTGAGCTCACAATATATACATTTGTGTGGGCTCGTGTCTGCGTCTGTATGTCTATTATGTTTAATTTGATGAATGTGTAACCCAAACCCTTTTCACAGTCTATCCGAGAGGTGACGGGCTACATCCTCATCGCCATAAACCAGTTCAGACGTCTACCGCTGGAGCAGCTGCGAGTCATCCGAGGGACGTCTCTGTACGAAGATCGCTTCGCTCTCGCCATCCTCGTCAATTATCAGAAAGACGGAGTGTATGGACTAAAGGAGCTAGGCCTCACACGCTTGACAGGTGCGCTCACACATACGTGACAGGTGACACATTCTCACCCACAGAAAAACATAGTGTCTAAATGCCCTATGGCAACCAGACTCTCTAGAGGGTGTGGTGTGGAAGAGTGAGTCAACGCACAGAACGAGATTTTTTAATGAGTGTGTGTTCATTAAAAGGAATTCACCCACAAATGAGCATTATCTCTTCATAAACCCCAGCTTGGATCCACGCATACTTATAAAATCCTATATCGAATTAACATCATGATAGATTCCAGGAGATTGACGTTAGATGGCTACAGTTAGGCTCCAGCATGTTCCAATCTGCTTCAGCAAACATCACACTTCTAATGTGAAATACAATCCGTGTTGTCTTTCCATTGTGTGTCTGTGAGTGTGTGACTCAATGAACATGTTTGTCATTTTTTTTCATCGCTTTTATTGTGACTCAATGTGTGGAATCAATACGAATGTTACTTATTTTGCAATCAGAGCACAGTATACGTATTGTATTTTTATTGGTAATGTTTCATTATTCACAGCAATCACCTAATAATCACTTAACAAAACCATAGCAAATATTCACAACACCTTGTTTTGTGGCATCAACATTTTAGAAAATGTATAAAAACTCTGTGTGTTTATTTATATACTGTGTTTATATACTTGACTGTATATGTGTGTGTGTGAATATAATGTAGTGTAGAGGACAGATTTTGAGTTTCGAGTTCTACCCCTATTTCTTTGATCTTATCTTGATATTTCTCATATTTATTGTGACCCGCAGAGATCCTGGATGGTGGTGTGCAGATCATCCAGAACAAATTCTTGAGCTATGCGCCGCAGATTAACTGGCTAGACATAGTGAAAGATAATGGAGCAGAAATCATCATCGAAGACAATGGACCAGAACGTAAGGAGATATAAAATATTTCAATATGCAGTGTTATATATGCTCATATACTGTTCAAAAGTTTGGGATTCCATTTTTTACCAAAAGGACTTTTCTGTGGTCTTTAAAAGACATTTCTCATGGGATTAAAAAGCAGTAAAAGCAATAATATAAAAAAAGAATTAAATGTATTATATTTTCATATATAAAATGCAATTTATTCATTTGATGGTATAAAGTTGATTTTTCAGCATCATTACTCCAGTCTTCAGTGTCAAATCATCCTTCAGAAATGATTCCAATATGCTGATTTGCTGCTCAAGAAGCTTATTACTGTTAAAAAATTTGTTTTGATATTAATATTTTTGTGAAAACCTTGAAACATTTTATTTTTCAGGATTTTTTGATAAATAGAACTTTCAGAATGACAGCATTCATTTTAATCTTTTTTGTAACATTATACATTTATTCGCTACCACTTATGATTCAGATTCAATTAAAAGAAAAGTATCAATTTCTTTCCAAAATTTGGAATGGTAGGGCATAAAGAATAAACTATTAATAAATCTTTAGAATACATTATTAATGAAAACATTTTGTCAGAGGTTTAGATTTTTGTCATTTCAAACTCAGGAGGCATAAAGGAGTTTACTTTTTTATTTTTTTATTTTAAGGTGCCGAAATGAAGTTTTCAAACTAATTTCGGGTGGAAGGGCTGACGATTAATCACAGCTGGCACCATTTACTAATCAATCCCGCTTCCTTCGTAAGCCAATCCGATCCTTACCTAGTCCAGTTTCTTTCACTTCCGTATCTCGTTTTTGCATTCCCACCATCTCCTCCATTCGCTCCTTCCTTCGGGGGGGGGCACGCAGGGTTCGAGACGGACTCCGAGCCACGCCCTCTTTAGCTACTTTAGCTCCCAGGTCGCCCCCGACAGCACAGCAAACATGCTATTTTATTACTACTAATGAGGTAGCGCGAACACGTGAAACACAATTGGGTAAACTGGCAGTGGGCAGGTTTCATAAGCTAGCCGGAACTCACATTTTCAAAGGACTGTAGCATTGTTTTTCAGATAAACAAATATGCAAACTTAGCATGTTTCTTAAATAGCTGCAAACATATTATAGAATTTTTATGCAGTAGTACAGTCAAAAACATACATACAGCACCTTTAAATGTTTTGCCAAATAGATGTTTACTTTGGCTTGATAATCTTATGGGAATATGTAAATTACAGTGTATTTTCTATTTAGTTCCCTGTCATGAGTCTTGTGGGGGTCGCTGTTGGGGTCCAGGAAATGACTCTTGTCAAATCTGTAAGCCCTTGGAAACTCACACACACACACACACACACACACACGTTGTTTATCTTTCTGTATGTCACACACAGACACAGTGCTCACTGTCTTTCTCTCCTGTTCTCAGTGACAAAGACAGTTTGCGCACCGCAGTGCAACAGCCGTTGTTTCGGACGCAGCCCGAGCGAGTGCTGTCACATTGAGTGTGCCGGGGGCTGCACCGGGCCGCTCGACACCAACTGCTTTGTATGTTTAACAAACTTACACCAGTTCATGAACATGTCTTGCACTAACACACCAGATTTGTGAATCAAACCTTGCTTGCTTTGACTTCACAGGCCTGCAGGAATTTTAACAACTCGGGGTCATGTGTGCCGCAGTGTCCACAGGCTCTCATCTACAATAAAGTGACGTTCAAACTGGAACCAAATCCAAATGCAAAATACCAGTACGGCACGATATGTGTATCGCATTGTCCTAGTAAGTGATTCCTTGGGCTACATGGAGTGCATTATCGGTTTTTAAGACAAACCTGAATGTCCCACTGTAATTAGGAGATATAAATAGGATTTATGTTAGTAGGCTGAACATTTGCATGCAGTATATACTTACTTGCTCTGTTCTCTTCAGCTAACTTTCTTGTAGATGGCAGTTCGTGTGTAAGCAGCTGTCCAGCAGACAAGATGGAGGTGGATAAAAAAGGGGTGAAAAGATGTGAGCCGTGTGGGGGTCTCTGTCCGAAAGGTAACAGGCACACTTTGTTTACCCAGTTATCTAAATGGGTGCGTACCATTATGTTGTTTTTAAACTGCTGGTCAAAAGTTAAGCATAAATACGATTTTTTTATGTTTTTTTAAAGACATCTTTCCTCATCAAGGCTTCATTTATTTAAGCAATAAATACAGTAAAATAGAAATATTATTGCAATTTAAAATTTCTTTTTTTTTTAGTATGTTCAGCCTCAATATGTATCAGACTAAATGCATGAGTGCATGAGCATGAGCATGAAAAGCAGTTTTCACTACTGTAAAAGTAGTTTTTCACTTCACTTAAAACATGAAAAATTTATTTCAAACTTTTGACCAACTTTTCTGCATTTTTAGTGAAAAAACACTTTTAATGGTCCACTTTAGACCTTTTTCTAACTGTAACTAACTTTGTAACTACATGTCAACTAATTCTCATTAATTTGCACGTACATATCTACTAAATCTCAGACTAAACTCTTCGGGCAGGTTTAGGGTTAGTAGAATAAGTTGATGTATACTTGGCAAAGAAACAAGCACAATCTCCTTCATGTCCATCTGTGTGTGTACTCAGTCGTAACTGTGTTCTCCGTGTTTTTTTCTCTTTCTGTGCAGCATGTGTGGGCACTGGTCCACCTTCCAGACAGACCGTAGACTCGCAGAACATCGACAGCTTCATAAACTGCACTAAGATTCAGGGCAGCCTGCATTTCCTTATAACAGGAATCAGAGGGTGAGATTTCAGATCACCAGGATTTGAGACCCTGGTGCTGGAAAGGAGTTCTCTTTTCATACCCACTCTTGCACAAATTAAAATAATAAGAGCAAGAAAGTCCATTTGGCCAAAAGTGACCCAAATATAGTGACCTTTCTGTACCTTCCTTTTCTCTGCAGAGACAGTTACAATAATATTAGTGCTCTCGATCCAAAGAAACTGAAGATTTTCAACACCGTCAGAGAAATCACAGGTGTGTGTCTCTGTGTGTATCTTTGTCATTTCTTCTGCCCTCTCTGTACATCATCTTATACAAGTCTTCTGTCTGCTTGAAAGATATTCTGAGTATTCAGTCTTGGCCTGAAGAGCTGGAAGATCTTTCTGTCTTCTCAAATCTTGCAACAATACAAGGACGAACTCTGTACAGGTGAGCAACCTGTTCCTCTTTGTTAGTTAGTCATGTAGCTTCTCTCATGATTTCTTTAGGCTTAAATGCATCAGTGTAAACAAAGCAGTGCCTGATGATTGATACTTTGAATCATCCAACTTGTAGCAGAGACATACTATTACTTTTCTAAGTGGTTGGATTTAGATGGGACCACATGTAGCATAGGGATATTGCTTGTTTTATTTATTTATTTATTTTATTTTTTTTACGAGCATGCAACAACCTAGCAACAATTTAGTAATATTTAGATATTATTATTATTGCTTATTATTATTATTTATTAGTTTGTATTTTTTATTTATGTATATATATATATAAAGTGCAGAAATAAAAAAGTGATTATTACAATACTGATTTCAATATCATTTCTAAAAGTTGTGTGACATTCATTATTTGTTTTTGTACAACTTTCTGGTTCTCCCTCCAGAGGAATAAGCAGTAAGAGGTAGGATTGTGTGTTCAGCTTTTAGCTTGTACTCCTTTTTCTCTCTTTTTGCTTGATTATTCTATATATTCATAAATAAATCATACGAATGTTGCATCAGATCGCTCAGTGGTGTGGTATTTCTAAGCTTCAGATTGGTGGTTGGGAATCTTGTATGGAAACATTTCTGTCAATCGTGAACTGTTCCTTTATGATGATTTCACCTGATGACCATAAATGATGCTCTTGAGATGTTATTTGAATTATATGTCTAGGCTCCTAATGAAAGTACATGGAAGTGGTTATTATTTGAAGGTTCATTCTAACACATTGAAGCAGTTTTAGATTGGGAAGAATCTTAAAGTCAACATGAAATCGTTTTAGTTACTTATCTGACGTACACTACTATTCAAAGGTTCAGAGTTAGTTTTTTTTTCAGTGCATTAAATTGATCGAAAGTGCTAATTTATAATGTTACAAAAGATTTCCATTTGAAAATAATGAATATTCAAGAACCAGTGCACAAATCAGCAACCTGAATAAAAAAAAAATTCGGCTAATTTCATGTTGGCTTAAAAAAAACATGTAATTTCATTTATCTTTTATTTTTACATGACCTTACCCTATTTTGATCCTTTAGGGGTTACTCACTTTTGGTGATGAAGATTCCTTCGCTGAAGTCCCTGGGTCTTCGCTCACTGAAACGGATCGGTGACGGAGGCATCTACGTCACTGGAAACAAGCAGCTCTGTTATCACCACACTGTGAACTGGACCCGTCTGTTCGGGAGCAGCCCTCGGCGCCGCCAGAAACCCCTCGACATCAAAGACAACCACCCACAAGAGCTGTGCAGTGAGTACATGTGCTGTACTATCAAAATGTTTACAATGGGCTAGTTGTGGGCTGACCGAATGACTCTTTAATGCTGATAGTGCCATGAATTTAAAGACACAACTTCTCTTGGAGAGGGTTCCAGCATAGAAATCCTCTGGAATATGTTGCTTTTTAGAAGTAAAAGAAACGAAACATTCTAACAATATTAAAGATTATTCATTATTGCTAATGAGCAATATATTCATCGTTGCTGTGTTTTTTTAGTTGAAGAAGGGCATGTGTGTGATCCCCTGTGTTCATCTGAGGGCTGCTGGGGTCCGGGGCCCAATCAGTGTGTCTCCTGCAAGAACTACAGCAGAGGAGGAACATGTGTACCACAATGCAACTTCCTGTCAGGGTCAGTATAGGACATTAATTATTTATTTCTTTACATGCATCATCGTTGAAGTTACATTTAGTGCAATTGATTATGGAAAAAAAACACCATAATCAATTGATATTATTATCAAATGTGTGTGTACCACTAACTGTTGGGCATCATGAATAAATATAAAAGTTTTCAAAGTGAGCCGATTTAGTGACTGATTCATAAAGACTTTAGTAATTTTAATAATTACTGAATTAATCAGTTGGTCAAAAGATTGGTATGAATTAATTACTGTATGATTTAGTCACTTGTGAACTGTCGCCACCTAGTTTAACTTGTAATTTCTTAAAAGTAACTTGTCATTTCATATTTCAGTATTTATTATGATATAATATTTATTTTAAAACATTAATATGGATTTATTATCATTATTTAACATTGTTTATTCAATGTTTCCTACTTTTTTAAATGTCTGTAAAGTTTAATCTAATGCAATAATGTCTTAAAGGAACACTCCAATTTTTTTGATAATAGGCTTATTTCTCCAACTATTGCTGCGCCCATGTTACAGCAAAAAAATTCCTTGATTATTATACCAGAATGAGAGTATGGTTCCTAATATCAGCCTAGAACATTTACTTGTACACAATCTAACTACAGAAGAGTTACGTTTTTAATAGCACAAATATCAAAACTCTTTGGTCATTTTTAAACCAGATGCTTCTGGTCAAATCAGATTCACTGACCTAAGCTAAGCTATGCTAAAAGAGAGATCTGCTGAATAGATTCAAAAACAGTGAAACTCAACTTTTTAACTCTGGGGGAGTTGGAGAGTGTTCCTTTTAAATGCTATATGGGTAGAAAGTAATTGCCACATAATATAATAACTATTAGTTAGCATTTTATGTTGACTAAAAGACTGCAAAAACGTGACCTTTCCAGTGTATTAATATAATGAACAACCTGGAATGAAAATGTCAGTGACATGTAATGACTTTGATATTGAAAAAATGCCAAAGCATGCACTCCCAGCCAGCGAACTAGGGAGTGGAATGAGACACACCCAGTGAGTATTGTGTTCTGTAGATATGGAAATAATGGATGAGAAATAAAAAGAGAATGATGTAGTACTGAGAGGACTAATGGAAGAGATTTTCAGCCCCCTGAATGATCTCTGTTGCTCTGTACAGTGAAAAGCGAGAGTTTGCCGGCCCTAAACGAGAGTGTATGTCGTGTCACCAGGAGTGTGCGGTGCAGGACGGCAAACACACCTGTTCAGGACCGGTGTGTAATCTATTGTTCTCTGATCGAATGTCATTATTTGCACAGACTGTTTGGTTTATTAAATAATCTCTTCTTGTTTTTACTCTAGGGTGCTGACGAATGTGCAGCCTGTGTGCACTTACAGGACGGGCCCTACTGTGTGCCCTCATGTCCAGAGGGGGTCCAGGGGGAGAATGGTCTCATCATTTATAAGTTCCCCAACGGCCAGCATAAATGCCAACCATGCCATGCCAACTGCACCCTGGGGTGAGGAAACTCAGAACGTCCAATGACGTGCAATATACTTATTATATCAAATAGTGTTAATATTTAAAAATGCAAAAAAAAACAAAAAAAAAAGATTTACAGTAACTTTGAGAGCAGATATTGATTTTGAATTAACGCAGTGGGCAGTTTATTCTTCACAAGCATAAGTGTTCATAAGATTGGGGTTAACAGGATTTATTAATTTTTTTTTTCTTTTGAAAAAGTCTCTTGTGCTTACCAAGGGTACAATTATTTTACACATACACAAACAAAATATTAATAGAACATAAATAAAATAAGTAAAAAAAGTAATATTTAAGGATATTTTTACAATTTTAATCAAAGCAGCATCCGTTTTATAAAATACAGTAAAATTTAAATAACATTTCACTACAATAAAATAAATTCTATATATTTAAATATATATAAATAAAAAATTGATATAAAGAAAAATTATTTTAAAATAGAAAGCATTTATATTTTACATTATTTCTATAATTTAAATAATAAATAAATAAACATTAAGTCTTATAATAAATGATTTCAATTAAATGTTTTCTATTTTAAATTATGTCAATTGTAGCCTATATATTTGTTCATTTATATGTAATTTATTCCTATGATGCAAAGCTGGATTTTCAGCATCACTCTAGTCTTTAGTGTCATGCTAATATGCTGATTTGCTTCTCAAGAAATATTGTTATTAGTGCTGAAAACGCTTGGGCTATTTAACAGATTTGTAGTAGCTCTCGGGATTTTTAAACCAATAAAATGTTTAAAAGAACAGCATTTATTTAAAAAAAAAAACAACTTTGTTTATTAAATTATACAAATGTCCCAAAACATTTAGCTGTAATGTATTAATTTTTTTAAAGGAAGTATCACAAGTGTTATTTTCTTTATAGTAATGCATGTCATTCCAGTTATAATGCCTAATATTACTGAATTGTTTTTGCACATCAGTTAAAGAAGCCTGTATATTTTGTGTGTTAGATGTTTGGGTCCAGGTCAGAATGACTGTGTGGATTCATCCAGGTCAGATGCTGGGTAAGTGTCTCCTCCTGCTGGTGTGATGTACGGCCTGCAGCAGTCTGTCAGTGTGTAACAGTGTGTTTTGTGCTTCAGGCTGCCGGTGACAGCAATCGTGCTCAGTGTTATATTCGGGGTGCTGCTTGCATTCTCTGTGTTTGTGCTGAGCGTTCTGTACCGCAGAAGTGTGACCATCCGCAGAAAACGTGCCATGAGGAGATATCTGCAGAGCGGGGAGGTGTGTGCGCATACACATAAGAACCAGCAAAATGAACTGTTGTGAAGTTTTCTAATGTTTAAAAATGTGCTTTAGAGTTTTGAACCACTGGATGCTGGAGAAAAAGGCGCGAAGGTTCATGCCCGGATTCTGAGGGGGTCTGAGCTACGGAAGATCAAGCCTCTTGGCTCTGGAGTGTTTGGCACTGTCCACAAGGTACTGCATTTACATGCTCTGATGTCATTACATGAGCTCACACCGAAACCTGACAATAGCTCATATCATTTACTGAAGCACTTCCTCCGGGTCTTCTCATAATACAATGTTTTCTTTCTTATTTTGACTCTCTTGCTCTGTTACTTTAACTGCGTTTCATTTGTTTCCTCACAGGGGGTCTGGATACCAGAGAGAGAAACTGTAAAGATCCCAGTGGCTATCAAGACTATTCAAGACCGCACAGGACGACAGACCTTTCAGGAAGTTACAGATGTAAGATACACACTTTTCTTGAGAAGTAAAAAAACATATTAAAGATCATGTGACACTGAAGACTGGAGTAATGATGCTTAAAAATTTAGCTTTCCATCACATTATTAAATTATTCTTAAATAATTAAATTATTATTAAATGAAATTTTATTTTTAATTTATTTTAAAAGAAATAAGATTTATTTATTTTTAGAAATTTATTTATTATAATTTATTTTAAATTAATTGAATTTTTTTTTTTTTTTGTGAATGATTTGTGAATGTTTTCTCTCTGTCCTGCAGCATATGTTGGCTATGGGGAGTCTGGACCACCCATATATAGTCCGGCTCTTAGGCATCTGTCCCGGGCCCAGTCTGCAGCTGGTCACTCAGCTCAGCCCTCAGGGCTCTTTGCTGGAGCACATCCGGCAGCGCAGAGAGAGCCTCAACCCTCAGAGACTGCTCAACTGGTGTGTGCAGATTGCTAAGGTGAGAGGGACACAAAGTGCATTTCAAGGTATTCAGATCATATCAGGCTCACTTAAACAACTAAAGTCTTTCATCGCTCGCTCCCTCCCAGGGCATGTACTACCTAGAGGAGCAGCGAATGGTCCACAGGAACCTGGCTGCCCGTAACATCCTGCTCAAGAGTGACTTTATGGTTCAAATCGCCGATTATGGGATTGCTGACCTCCTCTACCCTGATGACAAAAAATACTTCTTCAATGAAATTAAGGTACAGTAAAGCAGACTTACTTTAACTTGTTTTTAATGATAAAGATTTTTCAGTGTTTTTAGTCTCTTATGGTGCTTTTCCACTGCATAGTACTGTACGGTAACGTTACGGTTCAGTACAGCTCACTTTTGGGGGGTTTTCCACTGGGAACAGTACCTGGTACCTGGTCCTTTTTTTAGTACCACCTCAGCCGTGGTTCCAAGGGAGCGAGAGCTTGAAGGGGCGACGCGGAATGAAAAATGCTCCATTGTTGTGCGTTTGTTTGTGGTGTGTTTACAATGATGTCACGGCAGTAGAGGCGGTGCAACTATAACGACACATGAATAATCCTGCCCACTCGGTACTAAACTGCAGTGGAAACGCAAACTGAGCCGTGCCGTAACGAGCGGTGCCGAGTCGTACCACGCAGTGGAAAAACGCTAGATTTTTAATGAAATAAATAAAGCTTTGTTGAGCCTTAAAGAGACTTTTTCCCCCACACATGAAAAAAGTCTTAATTATTGCAGTCATTTGACTGTATATGTACTGCTACTTCATTCAAAGCAGTATCACTACACCGTGCCTCTGACTTTTTCCCCTCTTCATCATTTCTAGACGCCAATTAAGTGGATGGCCCTGGAAAGCATTTTGTTCCGTAGATACACACACCAGAGTGATGTATGGAGCTACGGTGAGTCCGTGTTTCACACAAGAAAACCATTCTGTAAAATACTGCACTTTGGATCTAGTGATTCAGTGAGAGGTCACTTTATCTTTAGGTGTGACAGTCTGGGAAATGATGTCATACGGGGCGGAGCCTTACTCTGCTATGCGACCACAAGAAGTGCCTGATCTGTTAGAGAAAGGGGAACGCCTCTCTCAACCTCAGATCTGCACCATCGATGTCTACATGGTCATGGTCAAATGTGAGTTGAGTCTTTATATAACCCATAATGCAAAGTGGCAATGATCTTGTGTTTTTGGACCCATCTCACCTAATCATCTACGCAGACACTCAACATACTTAGTTTCTGCCATATGTTAGCATGAAAAATGTGCAAATCAAAATTAGGGTTGCATAAAAATTGGTTGTTTTTGTTTTATATATTTTATTTTAGTTAGGTGCGATGGTACGTTAATGCACATTATAATGTTCAGCCTATATTCA
>JAUMHI010000041.1:3194281-3205468 GCA_032359435.1 Enteromius unitaeniatus
ATTACTTACGTTTTGAAGATGCCGGCACAATGCAAAGTTTCACAGATGAAGTCCGGTCATTTCAATAGCAATCCACGAATCCACGTGATCTGGAAACTCAAAAGATTCTTCCATAAGGATTTTGCAAGGGTTTCAGGTTGCTTGTGAACATTCACGTGCTGACCAACAGAAAGCTGCTTGGTTTGAAAGCGACGTCTTTGTGAGCCAAAGATCAAAACATGTAGACAATAGACTTTATTGGCCATGAATATTGATCTTGTTCTTCTCTTCCCTTTTTTTTTTTTTTTTAAGAGGTGCTGAGGGTCGTCATCGATGCAGCCAAACCAGGAGTTTCAGTTCTCAGCCTCTGTGAGAAAGGAGATGCTTTCATCATGGCAGAGACTGGGAAGATCTTTAAGAAGGAGAAGGACATGAAGAAAGGTGAGACACAAATGCAGACGTGGCTAAATCCTTGGTTCGTTAGAGAGCGAGTGGACTTTAAATCGAGCCCGTTCAGATTTAGACTCCTCCAGAAAAGTCTGCAGGCCTCGTTTGAAATATCTCTTTCCTCACTCATTATGCAGAAGGTCTTTTTGTTGAGGATTGGTGGTTGTCCTTTCTTGCAGGCATTGCGTTCCCCACCAGTGTGTCAGTCAATAACTGTGTCTGCCACTTCTCTCCCCTGAAGAGCGACCCAGACTACACGCTGAAAGATGGAGATTTGGTCAAAATGTAGGCAAACTCCCCTCTCCAGTTCGTCTGCGTCTGTCTAACCTCCCCATGTCTTTTCCTTCCTCTCCTTTTCCTCAAGTCACTCTCCTTCCTCTTACTCGGCCCATCTTGTCTGCAGTGTTCTCCACTCTCCGTCTCTACCCCTTCCGATTGTGTCTTCCTGCTTGTTCCCTTGTTTCTTTGTGATCCACACATGCAACTTTGCACGTCAATATTACACATAATAACTATTTTAGTGTGACTATGGAACAAAAAAGTGTTCTGGAATCTCATACAGAACCTGTGTCAGTGCATTTCCTGTTACCGCAGGACATTGTCTGAGACCATTTTTACTGTACTTATCTGAAGGTGCTCAAAGTTTTGCTGTTTATTGCATTGTTCTCTGAAAGCACATAGGCTTTGCTCAGGGTTCCCTGCACTTGTATGTATTTTATTCCTATTTTCTTCTCTAAATCTCTCTTTTCTCTCAACAGTGATTTAGGAGTACATGTCGACGGCTTCATCTCCAACGTGGCTCATAGCTTTGTTATTGGAGCTAGTAAGGTTTGTATGCATGGAAATGCTTTTCTTTCCCACCGCTACTACGTTTCATGGCTGTATGGATGCCTAAAAGGGCAATTATGCTGGATATCTGGACAAATTGCTACTAATTGTTCAATTAATAATCTAAAACATCTGAAAAAATTCAGAATTCCCAGGCCGACATGGCTACGCTAGTTTCATTTCACTCGTATTGGTCCGTTTTCTCTACTACATAATATTTACAAGTCAAAGGAAATGCCACTTTATTTAGTAGCATCACAAAAGTTGCAGCAATAAAGCCTGACAAAACTATATAAAATATCCTGTAGTTTTGTAATGTGATTTTGATTTCTATCAGGAAGCACCTGTGACAGGAAGAAAGGCCGATGTCATCAAAGCAGCACACCTGTGTGCGGAAGCAGCTTTGCGTCTCGTCAAACCCGGCAACCAGGTTAGTACGTACTTCACTATTAAAGAGGAATAGTTAAGGTTAAACATCTGTGAGAACATTAGTTGAAAGCTCCTCAATACAAGATCGCACAGAATAGTTCAGCATGTCTCAGAACTGTCTTTTTTTTGTCTACCCATTTCCCTCTGAAGAACTCTCAAGTAACGGAGGCCTGGAATAAGATTGCTCACTCATTCAAGTGCAATCCAATTGAGGGTGAGTTATGGCTGTTATATGATTTGGAAAAGCCCAACCGCAATTAAAACATCATCCATCCAGAGAATGTTATGGAGTTGGAAGGTGTGGTGGTTAGTAAACTCATTACTCTGCAAAACCGAGAATAAAAAAAACCTCATTATTTGTACAGAAATGGGACTGGTTTTATGACTGGTATTTGGTTTAAAGACAGTTCACCCAAAATGATGTCTATGGTGTTATGTTTTGTGTTTTCACTTATTTTTGAAATCTAAAAAAGTTATTTTTAATGAAACCCAAGAGAATTTTGTCCCTACTTTGAAAGACCAAAATGTATTCATTTCAGATTTTATGGAGTGATTTTAAGAGTAATCATTTAATCCAAGATCGCTTAATATGGTGAACAGATTTATGTATAAACATTGATAAATTAAACAACACATACATAAAGAACATCAACTATGATGAACTAAAGCTCAATGTTTCAATTTTTAATTGTATTTAATCACATCAAACATGAAAGTACCTGCAGGTGACAGTATTAACAGTTTATTTCTTTTGTTCATGGATAGGTATGCTGTCCCATCAACTCAAGCAGCATGTTATTGATGGAGAAAAGACCATTATCCAGAATCCTACAGATCAGCAACGGTAGAAATCAAACCCTGATATTGAATTTCTTAATGTTCTCAAACATGTATATCCAAGCAAGCATTGTTTATGACACCTCAGAGCTACAGACTTTATACTAAAAAACAAAAAATCAACAAATGGCTTACAATATCTTCAGTTAAAGGTGGGATGAGTACTTTGGTGTTATTAAAAATGGCACCATCATTTTTTTGCATGGCAAGTTTATAAATGGATTCTTTTGACACAAGCAGCAAGCAATCAGAGATTTTCAGGGGCAAGCTGTTTGTTTCATAACAGGAAGGACCACGAGAAGGCAGAGTTTGAAGTTCATGAAGTTTATGCCGTGGATGTGCTGATCAGCACAGGAGAGGGAAAGGCAAGTAATCGCACGTTTATGAATAACAACTGGCGTTTTAAATCTGTTCTGCATGAGTGCAGTGTTGTTGATAGTATACATCTCATGCTGTAGAGACAAATGGATATTTAAAAACCTGTATGATTTCACCCATAGGCAAGAGATGGCGGCCAGAGGACAACCATCTACAAACGGGATCCCAGTAAGCAGTATGGGCTGAAAATGAAGACCTCAAGAATGTTCTTCAGTGAGGTGGAGAGGCGCTTTGACGCCATGCCCTTCACTCTTAGGTGAGCAGCAGCACTATTTTCCAATCAAGAATGAGATATTCTGTTCTTTGATTAATAAATCAGGTGTTTTTGATGTATATTTTGACCCAAATGATGTGAGATGCCTTTAAATTTGTATCCTCACATGAGAATGCTAGGACAATGACTTTAAAACTTGGTGGATAAATCGATGGTTTCGATCTCATGGTGATTTGGTAAACAAAGTAGTCTTTGTGTCCTGCAGAGCGTTTGAGGATGAAGGGAAGGCTCGTTTGGGAGTGGTGGAGTGTGCCAAACATGAGCTCCTGCAGCCGTTTAGTGTGCTGAACGAGAAAGAAGGTCAAAATCATCATCATTGCACCATTTCTTTCTGCTTTGACCTCTTTCTTTACCTGGAATATCTCTCTTTCCACATGTTTCTGTCTGTCTGTAGGTGAATTTGTGGCTCAGTTTAAGTTCACAGTGCTGCTGATGGCCAATGGGCCCTTGAGAATCACCAGTGGACCGTTTGAAGCAGAACTCTATAAGTCTGAACATGATGTTCAAGATCCTGAACTGAAGGTACGTTATACCCATCTATTCTGATTAAATGTACTCTAAACAAAGGTTTTTCCTTCTATGATGTTTTGGCTGCTTCTGTCATTTTCAGTCTCTGATCCAGAGCTCTGCAAGCCGCAAGGCACAGAAGAAGAAGAAAAAGAAGGTAAGGCCTTTGCTTTAGGAAGAAGTTGTTCCTAAACAAATGTTTTATTAAATAAAAATGAGAATTTCAACAGAGTGAAAGAAGATAAAACAAGCTTTTAGCCGTTATGGAGATGTCAATTCATATCAAGAATGATAAATGCAATAATGCATTGATAAAAGCATTTCCGCTTATCATAAGGATCTCTGCAGTTAAAGGAAAACTCCACCCCAAAGTTAACGTTTATGCCCATGTCCTTCCAAACCAGTTTGTCTTCAGAACACAATTTAAGATATTTTAGATGAAAACCGGGAGGCTTGTGTATGTCCCATTGGCTGCCGAGTAAATTACACATTCATTTTGGAGAATTTCCACTAAAAAGCACTGCGTAATTTATAGAATTAGAATGCTATTAGATGCTTATATTGTTATAGTTATCATTATGGGTTATCAGTATAGTTATCATCCTTGGCGTGAACAGGCCTTATTGGTACTTTTGTTATTTTGGACATTGACTGTCCACATTCACTATAATCGTGAACCATGTAGGTTTTTATGGGTGCATTTTAACTTTTTTTTTTTTTAACCATAGAAATCTGTTTATTTTGCATTATTGAGTAGCATCAGTCAGAACTCTTCATTCATGTGTCTTTTTTATAGGCTTCCAAAACTGCAGAGACTGCTACAGGCCAACCTGCTGAGAATGAAGTTGCAGCTAAATAGTGGCGACACAACTCCACCCTCTCACAAACCCCCCCCCCCCCGAAGAGCAAAAACGTCAACATTTCACTCTCGCCATACTGTTTATCCTCATCTGATTTGATCAAGAGTCACTGTTAAAGCCTGTGTTTAAACATTTCTGCCTCCCCCTGTTACGGAGGAATGTCACTTAGATTTGGGCGAGTGCAACAGATTTGTACTTTCATAGTGAATCTATTAACTCTTTTGGAGCACTCGATTTACATTTCAACTGGAACGCAATGCCTTTTTCAAAATGTAATTAAAAAAAGCTTCGCAATTCTTTTGTAGAGTTGCGTTTTTCACAACATGTACTGTTTACTTTGAAATGCTTTATTTGGCCAAAAGCTTCATTTCAAACTGCATTACATTAGATAAAGTGTTTGGAGAAAGAAATTAATTTGATTTGCAGCTATTTCTCAGGGACCTGAAGAAAAAAACAAAAAAACATCTTCCTTATCTGAGAAGTAGTCTTGTACAATTAGGATTGAGAACACATCCTTGGAGAAATGTATTACTTACAGGGGCATTAGAATTGGAATTCAGTGTATAGAATTAATAAGCACTCCATTGTTGGGACGCTAATAAGTCTTTTTCTCTAACTGCCATGCGTCACGTTTGAAGATGACATTAGGGAGTGTATTGGTCATACTTTATTTCTTCCCATTTTCTTTTTTTCCTCCACATTTTAACGTCTAACTACATTTTGTCAATGCAGGGAGATTTTCCAAACATTTTAAGTTGTAATAATTCAAGTTAATATTAGAAACCGATTCATTCAGGATTTGGTTAAAGGTCTGGTCCAAGATACACTAAAGCTACTTCAACCCACTGACTCCACTTGCCAAGGGCCACCATATTATCACTTTATCTTCTACAAGCAATAGAGTGTCTGTTTGACTGAATATACAGATCAAAACTAGGCTTGGACTGGATTGAGAAGCTTTCCGGGTGTCATTTTACAATCCAGTCAGTGCAGTTATTTCAGGAAAGGTGATGGGAAGTGGCTCTAGAGCATTTGTGGATCAGTCCTATTATTTGGGACTTACTTGAGGCTGGTTCAGTACATATTTTGAAATGTCGATTATTGTGACTTGTTCTGTTTGCAGACTGTAAAGGTTTGTGTGGCGGAGGAGGCTGGAAGTTTGGATTTGACACGTTCTTGTTTTTGTAGTACGAACCATCATATGAGACTATTTTACAACTAATGAAATAAAACATAAGTTTGAATATATTTTCTTTAAGATTGTCATCATTAATTGGAAAAATGCACACACTTTATGCCAAGCTGCCTTATAGTTGGTGTACTAGGGTTTAATTTGGGTTTTATGTTTGTAATGAACAAGTCATTTAGAAATTTGAAGCACAGTCCATTTGTAATTGCTCAGAGGGAGTAACAGGAACATTTTGAAGTTTTTTTTGTACTATATTTAAACTAGATAATTATATGTCTAATTATATTTCTCCAGTAGGGAGAAGTTGAACGATTGAATGGAAAAGTAGGGTTTCTCCTCAACAGAGGGCGCTATGCGGCCTATACTATCAAATCCCTCAAAGTTCATTCAGATGCTTGGTTAAAGTCTCAGTTTATTAGAGACTGAAACATGTAAAAACTAAACGTCAAAAAACAGACACATTAGTTCACGATAATAACGTTACTTCAAACTAGCAATAACTAAAATACCACCAGGTTTACGTAAACCTAGTTAAAAATGACTAAATAAAACTAATAATTTACACTGATATGCAAAACAACAGCATTTTTATAAACGAGTCACAGGAGTCGAATCTTTTTACTGATTCTGAACAAGCTCCGAAACGACAACATGTGGAGAAAACTTTCACGTCTACAGCTTTATTTTATTAGTTTAGTTTTATTAGCACACATACGAAACAGAAACGAAATAAATACATCAAATAAAAATAAATAACGTAAAAAGTGAGTGTGTAACATGGGATGACAGGTGAATACGTCACGGAAGCTGTTAAAAAAAACGGTTCTCCGTTCAAAAGAATCGACTCAGAAATGAGTTTGAACATCACCAGAAAATGTAGTAGTAAACAATATTATTAAATTATATTTAACTATATATTTAGCATTCAAATTTGAATTAATAAAGTGTATTGTTTTCCAGTTTTTATATATGTACTCGAGCATCTATTAAAAAGATGTACTGCCCTATTGGTCAGTTTTTATTAACGCGCTTCTATAGCTCCAGCTCCCGCTAGATAGAAGAAAGCTTGCACGAACAATCACTTTTCGTTGAGGGGGGGGTGTAATGTTAACAAACCAATAGCTTGTGGTCAAGGCCCGTTACAATCCAATCCCCGTCCCATAAGGGAGCTGGTGGGTGTGACCGCGGGGCGACCGAGAGGCGGGCGCAGGCGAGAGCGATGCTGAGTTCGGTTGAGGAGTTCAGAGGAGCAGCGCTGCGGACGGAGGCATCGGTGCAGAGCCGAAACAACGGAATATTTGGCCGACTTTCAAAAGAACTGGATCATAAAACCCGGACGCGCTGGATAGCGACTCATTCACCTCTTCCTGCGCGTAGGTCTCATAGCTGACAGCCCGTGGTAAGTCCAGACGTCTTTTAATAATCGCCCGTTGTTTTCCGTTGCCGTATAACGGATTATTTTTCGCATTACTTTTCACGCTAGCGCTAGCCCACGTTAGCGAGTTTGTTCTTTTAAGCGGATAAATACATTTCCAAATTCAACAATCCTTTGGCTTTGGGCAGCCCTTAGCAGCATATATCGGCTAATTCACTTATAAAACGTGTGTCCGCCTCGCCACGGGCCGTATTACCGGAGATGGCGATGAGGAGGAGGCGCGTGCAGCTCCCGGTTTGCAGGCACGAACTTCAGTCACCGCGTCGCTTTAATTGTACGCGTACGGATGCTGATATTTGTCGGTAATTTACATTATATTCGGTCAGTGTCAGTCAGAAAGGTTTTTTTGAGGTGGTTTATCATCGAATACATTTTGAAGGACCGTCCGGCCCGCTTCACTTTAACGCATTCATCCCGCGGATAACGGCTCTCATCTGGGAAATAACAGACATGACCCATTTTTTTGCCCCGCTTGTCTTATTTTAGCCTCTCTGTGCAAAATACAGTAACTCTAAGTCCACTTGCAGGCCAGAGGAGACCGAGACCATCTGGCTCTGGATGTTACTGGGTTGTTTTTTGTGTTAATGCGACTGTGAAAGACCACTGGAGGTGATCCGTATTAAACTTACATTAGCTAGTATGTCTACACTGATTTAGACAATGTTTTACATACAGCTGATTCATGAACTTTGTTCAGCTGGATGTTTCATAAATGCAGTATTTGATGAATATTGATCAACTAATAGTGGGCTGGTGATGTGTGAGATATAAATGAGAATAGTGCATGCAACATTTTCTGCTAAAACCAATTAAATTTTAACTAACTATACGTAAGTGTGATGATTATACGTCTGCTTTCAAGTTGCAGACTTTCTACCTTGTTTTTTTTATTTTGCAGGTTTGCATGAATAGGACGGCAACTAATGATTATTGATTGATCTAAAGATGTTCCTCGTTAAATTTCAGCAAACAAATAAAGTGAATGAATATGTCGAATGATATGTATGTACTTTGTTCAGCTGGATGTTCTGAAAATGCAGTATTTGTTGAGTATTGATCAACTAATAGTGGGCTAGTGAGATATAAATGAGAAGAGTGCAACTGCAACATTTTCTGCTAAAACTAATTAAATTTGATCATTTATACTCCTTTGCCGTTGCTGTGTTATATCGCATACATTCGAAGTGAATCTCCATCATGAACTCCCTCGAACTCTTTTTCCAGGTGGCCTATTTTTAGTTCCTCATGCCGGAGATGGCGCAGCGGAGTGGGCAAGAGGACCCTGAGCGGTACCTCTTTGTGGATCGGGCCGTGGTCTACAACCCAGCTTCCCAGGCAGACTGGACGGCCAAAAAGCTGGTGTGGGTTCCTTCTGAACGGCATGGGTTCGAGGCGGCCAGCATCCGAGAGGAACGCGGAGAGGAGGTGCTCGTTGAGCTGGCTGAAAATGGCAAGAAGGCCATGGTCAACAAAGATGACATCCAGAAGATGAACCCGCCCAAGTTCAGCAAAGTGGAGGACATGGCAGAACTCACCTGCCTGAACGAGGCATCTGTTTTACACAACCTGAAAGATCGCTACTACTCTGGGCTCATATACGTAAGTGTGATGATTATACGTCTGCTTTCAAGTTGCAGACTTTTCTACCTTGTTTTTTTTTTTTTTTTGCAGGCTTTTTTTTAGGACGGCAACTAATGATTATTGATTGATCTAAAGATGTTCCTCGTTAAATTTCAGCAAACAAATAAAGGGAATGAATATGTCGAATGATATGTATGTTTAAAGGGTACGATATTAAGTGTTCTCATGTTTGGGATCACTTAGTTTGTACATTTTTTTCCCATGGCCACCCAGTCTGTGTCTTCTGTTATGTTGCAGATAGATTCTGTCCATAGAAATGTTATTCTCTATCTTTTTCTTTTGTGCATGTATGCATATCAGCTGCTAATCAAATTCATTGTTTATTGTCATTATCAATTTTATTGATAACTGTTGCAGTTCTTGTAGGGTGCTTTATGAGAGTTTGTCGTACCTTGTGATCTTGACCCATTTTATAGCATGTACTCGGAGAGAGGATCCGAAGGACTTTTATTATTCAAGAGAGAGAAAGAGAGTGTGAAGCAAGCTGTTTGGAGGTGTAGCCCCATCATTTCCTCCATTCCTCAAGAGCTGCTGTGAGGTCATTGTGAAATCCCAATGAGAGCAGCTACTTGTCTTCACACTTCTGTTGATATTGCCACCCAGTTAGATTGCATCCTTGAAAACACTGAAGGGAATTGATCATTTTTCTCTCTCTTTTTTTTTTTCTCATTTGTCACTTTTCATTTCCCATCATTGAAAGCTTTTCCAGGTTGTCGGTAACCAATCCTTTCCATTGGCCGCACTTCAGATGTTATGAAAGCGCTGTTGTCATTTTACACAATGATGAGAGATTGCAGACCACTCTCCCACACCCACTTAGTGGAAAACAGTCAGGCTGGATCGTAAGCCTAGTCCCCTGCATTTTTTGGTGTTTAAGCCTCTGGTTCCATGTGGTTGCTGTGTTCCCATCTTATAGGCTACACTACAGTAATTAGCTGTAGAGGCCCCCATGCTTGGCCTAGTAAAACCTGGCATTTTATAACAGGACCTTTGTGTTTGGCACCGAGCTGCAGCTGGCTTCTAATATCTGTGAGATGTCAAGATGTCAGACTGATTGTTGGTAGCACCTGCATTCCTCAGATTTCTCGGCTTCCTTATTACTGTTTATGTTTGAAGAAATATAACCCACAAAATGAAAGTATAGTGTTACGTATTTACTTAAAGGTTGTGTATTCTTTTCTGTGTGCGTGGCTGGTCACTGGTGTGTGGTATGTGCTCTTATATCTGCTGTGTGGGCAGAGCAGAGCCGTGGAGTTGCTGCGTTCCTCTCTGCCTTCCCACGCCCCTCTGTTCTTGAATAGCATGATGGGCCATGACACGATAGACTTGATTTCTCTTTATGGATTTGTTTAAACAAATATTTTCCATTTTCTCTTTTTCTTTGGTTTATAACATTTTTTTTAGTTTTCATTCATTTCTTCTGCATAAGCCCAGCTTTTACAGTATTTTGCACTCAACTGCAAACGTGCATTCACACAACAACTGAATTGAACCAAGTATGCACTTTACATTTTTCTTTTTCAATAATCTGTTTTACTTAGATGTACGTCACATGTGGAAGAAATGATATGCTTCTATTTCCGTCACATTGGGACAATAAATGTACACAAATATGCAATTGTGGCTTGTTTGGCTCCGTGGTTGGAATTAGGGCTGCATGATTTGGGTAAAATGTCACATTGCGATTATTAAGGTCAAAATTGCCATTTGCGATTGTGATACGATATGTAAGTGGTTGGACTCAACTTGCTTATTACAAGGAAAATGCACACACAGATTACTAATAATGCTGAAATCTGTATTTCTCAACTAAAATACAGTATGCAGTGCAATCTAGCAACAACTAGAATGTTTTCAAATGAAAACTAAAATGTACAAAATTAAATTACCGTAACATTTTAACTTGACATTAACTTTTACATTACTGAATTAAATTACATGAAATCAACTTTAAAATAAAATTAAAAAGTCAAAAGTACAGATAAATAAAACAAATACCCATTTTTATATTTGTACATGTCGTCCCGAAACATTTTAGCAGGATGTAACATATACTTAGTATATTTCTTTTGGTATCTCTTGCCCAGTGTACCAGTCATTTTCTCAAATCCCTCTTGCTCAAAGTGCGTTCACACCTGAGGCGACTTGGGCGAATAGTCATCTCTTTATTCGTGTCTAATTGAGCTATATGGATAATTAAGCTATATAAGTCTAATTGCGTCTTTGCATTGATTAACATGTAAATCACTCGCGCTCAACGCTTCATTCGTGTCTGGTGTGAACGCAAGAATGAATGTCTTGTTACGTCCATAAATGCATTTGTTTATTTAATATAATCGCAACATTTGCTGTAATGTAATCTCTAGTGTTGTCACGGTACCAA
>JAUMHI010000041.1:3206294-3231893 GCA_032359435.1 Enteromius unitaeniatus
AATAGTACACTATTATGTCCTGTTTTAAACGCTATAGGAGCATTAAATAGTTAATAAAGAAACTTTATTCTGATAATATGCATTAACTTTAACTTTATGTATTTTCTAAAAATAAGCAGGAATTTCAAGTTGAATTTAGCGCCAAAGAATGCAAAGCTGTTACTGCTGCAGAATATTCTGATATATCATATATATATATAATAAAAATATTTATATATATATATGTGTTGAAAATATTTCACAAGGTTAACTTATACCCGCCGTGTGGTCAGTCCTCACTAGCTTGTTTTATTAGCGGCCCATTTGAACACAAGACAAGCATTCCATCTACGTCAGAGCGTCAAGAGCGTCCAAAAATCTCTGTACAGCGTCGTTGCCAGGGCGAATTATGACGCTCTCGCCAGCGCACAGTAACGATTAACTAAGCTCATTGCAATGTTTGAGGTGTTTTATAAGGTTTGATGTATTTCCTTCTTTTGACATAAAACTTTGATGACACCGCTTGCAGATGGGTTTTTGGTGATCAATGATGTTGCGCTTGTCATCAGCCTCAAAAACAAAATACTTCCACACGTGGCTCTTTCCTCCTTTCTTTTCAACAAGTAGATTCAGAGCTGCCTCATCAGTAGCACCGCCGATCGCCATCACTCTGTGCTTTTATGAAGAGGACGCAACTTTCGGATAGTGCAGCAAGAACCGGGTTTACCGGTTGCTCGGTACTACCGGTACTTCAGAAAACCTGGTACCGTAACATTTCAAATTTTTAGTACCGTCTTGGTACCGAAGTACCGGGTCTTTTGACAACACTAGTAATCGCATAGGCTGACATCGCGATTGCAATATGATTAATCGTGCAGCACTAGTTGGGAGATGCAGAACAATCAGTTAACTCATTTCCTTTTATTAGGTTTGACAGATTTTGATAAAATAGGATCACAAACTGTTGAATCCTTTTTTTAAAGAGCTCTGCTTGTATGTTAAGACAGATAGTAATAGACTAATTGGTTATAACTTGTAAAAACAAAAGTTTTTGGGAATAACATGCTAGAATTATACACAGATACTCAAAATCAACTTGTGTGTATGGGGTGGGTCGGCTGAACAATTGGTCAATTTTAAGAACCGCTCTCAAATTACAGTGGTCTGGTTTAAGTAGGGCTGGACCAGAACATCCGATTATTTTAATATTCGTTCGGTGGGTTGAAATTCAATTTTCAGATTCAAAGATCCTTTTTCTTTTTTTTTTTTTTTGGGGAACGGCATGAAACGGTTCTGCTTGATTTTTTTATTATTGCTTGAATCATCATGAATGTTTATAATTCATCTGAACAATACAAAAATGCCGAAAACTGCTGTGTGGAACCACTTTATTTATTGCGGACAAAACAAACCGCTCCAGTATTTGAAACGCACTCAAGTATAGCGATCTGCAAATTTCTGCTCTTGCTGTTATCTCAACGGCCTTTATAGGAGAGAAGAATATGTTTAGCCCCTCCCACCGAAGCTTTTTGGATTTCATGTTACCTATTAGAGGATGGATACAATTCGGACAGATATTTAGAAAGGATGCTCAGGCTCGGGCACATCAGCGTGAATGTGCGTCTGTGTTATAACGGTGCTTTTTGCCCCGTGTGCGCTGATGCTCTCATCTGTTGACATTTTCGAACGCCTTCCTACAGTTGCTTAATAAAAGCGGGCTTTCCACACAAAAAAAGTATGTATGTCATTATGAGAAAAAAAAATTCTGTTACAGCTTTGTCTGACGCGGGCCGGGCTTGGACAGAAAAATGCAGCCCGATCTGCGCTGTATTACCTTTGATGACAGCGGAAATAAAACAATAGAGAGAACTGCGACTGTATGCAAGTATTGTGCAACACACATCTAATTCAGTTTATGAATGATTACATGATAGAACTTTTTTAATACTGTATCCTAAATTGTGTACATTTCTGGAGTGTTAAAGATTAAAGGAAAAAATTATAAGAACCGTACAGACCCTAAAACCGTGATACAAACTGAACCGTGGGTTTTGTGAACCGTGCCACTCCTAATATATGCCATTTCATAAGGCGATGAATACTCAAACTAAAATAAACAAATTATTTGTTGGATAGTCTTTGGGACTGACTCTGGCGCAGGGCTATATAGTTATTCAGTGTAGGATGTTAAATTGTTTATGATTGGCGTTGTGCATAGCTGAGATTGGAAGCTGTTTTCTTCCATATTATGTAGCTGACAAACATCCAGCCACAGGTCTCCTGAGTCTCAAGTCTATTGTTCTGGCTTGCGATCTAGTTTGGCAGGATGGCTTTATTTAGTGGGGAGTTAGGAGTGGGTTGCCTGAGGACAGACCTGTCCTCAATGCACCCCCAAAACTTCCACACCCATCTACTGTAATATATGTCTGCTAATAGAAGGACCCTTCAGCGGGCAGACAGGGATTACCTCTCCCCTGACTTGCCCCCTCACCGTGTGTCTGGATCACCCAGCAGTGACCAAACAAACACAGGTTGCTCTCTAATAGCCTCGTATATGAAACTGCTTGAAAGACCGGGCTAATATCTTGTAAATGTGTTCTCTAATGAAGCGCAAGCTCACTGCAGGACAGCTGCACTGGCAGGGAAAGCATGCCAGCATTTCTCAAGAGAAACACCCTCATTTTGTGAGAAGTTTTCATTGTCCCTTCCCCTGAAAAAAATCTTAGGCTTAGTTCACACTGTAGGTTTTAATGCTCAAATCGGAGATGAAATCTATTTTATTTGTGTTTTTTTGCACTGTTGTTCACATTGTCATTTATACAGTCCCTATACAGCCCTGAAGTGACCCACATGCGCAGAAGACGACGTGACGTCAGACGCAGCACACTTTTGCAAAAATAAGAATGGACGCTGCTCATCTTAGCATGATTCTGCCTCCATTGCAGAATTGTGGCCTCTGTTGCACTTTAATGACGTAAAAATCACATGAAATGCGACACAGCCTGCAGTGTGAACTAAGCCTTAAATGTATAGAATTATGTTATTTTTAGCAGTCCACCAATGTATCCCAATGGCTAATATTACCAAGTGGAATGTAGTGTACCGACTGTAAATTTTTCAAAAAATGTGTGTGCGTATATATATATATATATATGTATATATATATATATATATATATAGATATATAGATATAGATATAGAGATAGATAGATAGATGTATATAGATGTGTAGATATAGATATATATATATATATATATATATATATATATATAAAAATAGATGTGTGTATATTTTTAGATATATATATAATGTTTATGTTCAGATTATTTCCCCCCCAAATGTGTTCAGTTTTCTTATTTCTAATTATCGTAGTAAATATAATAACACTTATTGCAGAAATGTATGCATGTGTTATCTACCTGCTTTCTGTGATATCAGCATCTGCCATCAAAACATCCATAATGGTTGAACACCATTAATGATTTGTTAACATTACTTATATGCAACTGGCAACATATCACAGCATGTTCTGTTTTTTTTTTTGTTTGTTTTTATTGACACCTGTCTAAATTAATTCATTGAAAAATATATAGTAATTCATTCAAATTTGGCTAATAATTACTTGAAATTAAAGCTTAAATTGTATCCACTCAAAAAACATGATATTATCTTTATCTACTGTTAGACGGTATACATAAAATTAGTGTGTTTTAAGAGGTCACTCACCATATCTAAAATATGAATTCCATTTTATAAATCATAATGTTTAATTGTATAACTCCTTGATAAATGATGATGATGATACAGTTGTTGTCGCTGTGCAGTGAATACTAAGTTTAGTGCTTTGTGCAATCAACCATGTCTCAGCTGGAAATAGAGTGGTGTAGTTAAAATGCTGGGACTCTTAGCTGGGAACCTTATCAGTCTGTCCAAATACAGATTATGCTCGCAATGAAGGAGATTAACAGAAACTGTATGAATGGGGAAACTATCATTTTAGGATATATTACAAGTTACTCTGGAGTATTCTGTTTCAGAAATCCCTTTGTTTTTTTTTTTTGAAAATGTTGGAGTTTATGTCAAGTGGCAGGCTTCGGTTATGAGTACTTGCGTGTGCTCAGTGTGTTTTGTTAGATTTTTATCAAATGTATGTATATATGCTGTATTGATGCTGTTTGTCTAGCTAATTTTAAAAACCCATATCGGTGTTGACCACTAATTAAGTGTTAATTTTCTTTCCCCCTGTTGTTGGATCTCTTCTGTGCAGACATACTCAGGACTCTTCTGTGTGGTCATAAACCCATACAAAAACCTCCCCATATACTCGGAGAACATCATCGAGATGTACAGGGGCAAGAAGAGGCATGAAATGCCACCTCATATCTACGCCATTTCTGAATCGGCCTACAGATGCATGCTTCAAGGTAAGACCATAAAAATATTCAGTCTGAGGAGCTGTCTCAGTGTATTCAAGTGTTACAGGAAAAACATATTTGAGTCCTGCATTTCCACTGAGAATTTTGGCAGCAAAAATAAATGGGGCATGTTGTGTTTTCAGTGTTTGTTCAGCACTTGCTATTAGGGCAGGGTATCGAGTTTGATACTTTTTGTAGGTACCGACCGAATTGCCTGGATACAACCTCTCGTCATTCTGTACCCAATTTCGATGCCTAAAGGGGTTAATCTCATCAACGTCAGTTGATGAGCCAATAAGACTGCAGCACTAGCCAGTGTGTTTGAGCAGAAGTGTGTAAAATAGCCTTATGTTATTTATATCATTTACAGGACTGCACATCATTTCTGTCTCTACATTACATTAAGTTGTGCTTTCTGTATTACGCATAGAGCGGTTCCACCACACACACACACACACATAAACGTGCAAGCACCACACACAAGTGAGCACACTCCCGCTTTCAATAGTATTTGTCAAATTTTAACCGCAAAAAGATTAATTCTGCATTAGGACATTAATACAGTAGGCTACATTAATAACATCTCCATAACCGCTCCGAGGGTTATGGTTCAAGAGCATTCGACCATTTCATTTGAATAAATTTATCGCCATATCATGTACACAAACTGTAAAGGTGTTCATGGCAAGCCATCAAAATAAAAGTTCGGTTTGGATTTTTCAGTGGAATTTACATAATAGGCTACTACAAAAATGATTATTTCTTCAGTGTTTTAAACTAATATAAAATCCCCTTTATTTTCCAACAATAAAATGAAATCAAATAAGACAAATGTTTTATGCCTTAAAAAAATGTAAATACACAAAATTTTCAGAGGGGAAAAAATGATTATGGTAAGATTAAATAATAATGCACTAGTGTAAAGGTAGCATAACAGATGTGTAAGCTATTTGAACTTTATTAAAACTAATTTGCACTGATTCATGGATATATTTTTTTTCCATGCAGTGGCTCAGGAGATTAGGTTTTAAGTCTGTATAAATGTCTACAAGCTGAAAAAAAAAATTTTTTTGAGATAATGTAATTTTATTAAAACCGATTTCATAAAATTGGTATAGAAAAAGGTATCGTACAGGAACCGGTATAGGTATCAATTTTTTAAACGATACTCAGCCCGATTTCCTATGTTAGATGAGACCACCACGTTGTTCAAATAAGCAGACAGATGCTCCACCTTTGCTGTTTTTTAGTAGTTCAGGATTCCCTAAAGCCAACCTTTAATGTTATTGGCTGTACTTTAGTGTTTCATAGTATCATGTGACGTAGAGCGGCAGAAATGGAATGGTCAACTATTTCCAGCGGAATCTATTATATTTCAGTTTGTTTTTCCACTCCGAGAGATAAATTAATTTTCTCCACCACATCTGGTATTATTAGATAAGCCCAGAGAACGGAAAGTAAAAAGGGCTGCATTTTTTCGTATTTCACTGCGGTGGGCTTGGGTTTGTCTTGCCCCAGCTGTGGATCTGTGTATATTTAAGTGAGAAATGAAAGATAATGCATCCACCAGACACTGTGTTCTTCAGCTACTGCTAAACTTCAAGGTTAGTCCAGAAGTAATTCAGATGTGTTGAAAGAGTGTAGGAATCAGTGAGTCGGGCATTTGGAGACAATGCTCTGTTGTTTATCATATGTCATTGGCTGTTATACTAAGCTTCTGTTCACCACAGCAGGAGGTCATTCAAAGTAAGCCACATCGCTCCTGTTCTTGAGCAGTTGGAGCTTTTTTTTTATTGCTTCCTGTGTTTCCTAACTGGATCTCTTCTCATTGAAAGCAGGTTATGGTTGATTGTGAGGCAAGACCAGGAGATGTAATTCTCTGATTCAGTCAACTGTAATTCTGTCATAATCTTTAAGTCATCTCTTAGTAAATCTGGGGCAGTTGGGTATTGAAGTGGGCAACTGTGTGTCACAGATTAAGATTGCAGTTGGCAGTGATGTGTGGCTGAACCATACTCTAAATAAAATAGAAAATTAAACAATCAATACAAAACAAATGTATTTCGGACAATGGTTTAATAAATGTAGATGTAAGTAGGCTGCACCAGTTCTTTTAAAATGTAGGCTAATTTATTTATTTGATGGCGATGCTGATTTTTAGGAGCCATTACTCCATATATTTTTCAACTGATCCTTCAAAAATCTATTTTGCTGCTCAATTAGCTTTTATTATTGTTATCATCAATGTTGGGAGTGTTTATGCTACCTAATGTATTTGTGTGTAAACTGATTACATTTGTCATGTTTTTGTGTGAAATAAAAAATTAAAGTAAAGAGCATTTATTTGAAATATTTTTTTGCAATAGTTTGAAAGACTTTTGATAATTTTTTTTGTATTTATAAAAAACAAACACTTGCTGGCCTCAAACTTTTGAACGGTTGGTAATTATAAGCAAAACATAATTGCTTTTTTGTATCAGTAAATGCCACGCATGTAAAATATGACACTTTCATGAGTTCCTACATTTGGTAAATTTTTGGCAGTAGTGAAAATTCATAGAAATTTGGAGTCAAAGAAGTTTGTCCAGGAAATGGAGAAGCATTTGCAATGCAATGCTGAATTCCCTAATAAAGCTGACTCTCGCATAGTAGGACAGACCAGTTGTCCTAATCTGTCAGAGGCCAGTGAACAAGAGCCGTCCCAGGCTGGGAAGGAGAGGCTGACCTGCATTGTGGGGTACAATGTCGCCTTTGTGTGCCAATGGTTGAGGGGGGCAGTACATACTCTGACGTGCTGGGTCAAGTGTGGCCGGGACACATGGATCCTGGTGGCTGCCTCTGAAGGAAACACCCCTAACTATGCTGCACACCCCGGCATCATTAGTGCTACAGAGATTACGGCTGCGAAACAAAGTTGTTTACTTCTCCGTTATGGCTTCATTCCAGTTATTCTTAAGCAAACTTGTGGTTTCAATCACATTTATGGTTGCATGACACTCTATTACACTCTTTAATTAGAGCTCCAAAAGTGGAGTTTTCTGGTTGTTTTTTGTTGTATAGTGATAGTTCAAATGACCAGCCGATATCATTCCAGCTGATATTTGTGTGTGAGAATTGAGTAAATACTGTGTAAAATATCTCTCATTGCTGAATTATTCAACTCTTAGATTTAGGGGTGGGCGATTATACCGGTAGACACATTTAACCGATAGACAAAAATCGGTTTCACAAATTTCTATCTTCTTAATCGCGGTTGAGATCACATGACGTTGCACTTTACGTAACCACGCAAAACAACTTTGACAATGGAAGAAGCAGTGTTGCCAACTTATTGACTTTGTCGCTAGGTTTAGCGACTTTTCAGTCCCCCTTGGTGACATTTTTCCACAAAAGTGACTAGTGACAAATCTAGCGACGTCTTGGACAAACCTCAGCGAGTCTCTGGTAGTGCCACGAACGTGCAAGCTTTTGATTTTTCCCAGCGCGCGCACCCCTCGGTGCAGCAGCAGTTCGCTTGCATGTGACAAAACCAACAACGAGGAGATTGTAAAGAAAAAAGGTGAATTGTGTGTGGTGTGGAATTGGTTTGGGTGTAGGACAAGTGATACGAATGAGCCGAACGTGATTTGCAAGGTATGGAAGAGCACTGTTTTTGCAGGCGGTGGAAACATTCTAAAACGCTTAACGTTAAAAATGCTTGATGTGGCTTAACGCACCTAAAAACTGACAAGGGAAGCCCACATTTCTGTCAAACCTTTCTTGTAATAATGCACTAACTACTGTCAAAAAACGAGCGCATTCAACAGATAAAGTGAATAATACCACGTTGAGTGTTTTCTCCACCATTGAAGTCCATTATCAGGAAACCGCTTAACATGGCTTTATGTAACCTTAGCAACGACCGGGAGAAACCAAACTTCTGTCCAATTTTATTTATAACAAAGACTTGCCACTGTCAAAAGAGCAAGCTCTTATTCAGTTTATAAAGATAATGGAGGTGAACACTTAACATGATATTATTAAAAGGAAACCGCTCAACGTAATATTATTCACTTTATCTGTCAAATATGGGCTCGTTCTTTTGATGGTAACGTTAATTAGTGATTATTACAAGAAAGCTTTGACAGAAATTTCCTTTGTCGGTTTTTAGGTGTTTTAAGCCACGTTAAGCGTTTTAGAATGTCCATTGAAAACTGGTATACTGTCAGGCAATGTTAGTACCTGTTGTTCTGAGAAAAAAAACATTAAACTTACAGTAAACAGTATGGTTGTTGTTTTTTGACTTTAAAGTATTGCTGCAATTCAGTTTAAATAAAGTTGCATTATATGAAAGTTTCTTTGCGTTTGAATTTTCATTTATACATTTTCAGATACAAATTGCTATATCGTTATCGAGGTAGAAAATTGCTTCTACCGTGATAGAAGATTTTGGCTATATCGCCCACCCCTAATTAGACTTTAGATTGTTGCCTTTTAAATTCCATTTGAGCATTAAAAAAATCAACACTTAAGGAGTTTGTGTCAGATTTAGTTTGATTTAAAAATGTAGTTGAATTGATTGTGGCAAGCAGTTTTTGAGATTTTAGGATTTTCCCATTTGAAAAGAAAGAGACTTTGATATTACTCTGTATGTTAGCAAACTTCATGGTGTCCAGTCTATAGATAAGCAAACAAACCTCTGATTGATCGTGTTCTTCAGATTATGAAGTATAAAAACCTAACATGCAGCTTTAAAGGTTAAACGAGACTTACAAAGGTAAATTTTAAAATGCCTCTGGACACACTGACTTACACAACCGCACATCCATTCACATCTGTCTTTAATTTGTCTTTTTTTTTTAATCTTCACTTCAACAGTAACATTTTTGGAAAAGGCCCAGTCAGTATAGCCACTGGAGCGCAGGAATGTCAGTGGCACCCTTCTCTTCAAGGCATATGGAAGCTATGAAATCTAAACACGGTTACTGACTGGACTGTTATGTCTGAAACCTATAATTACAGCCTGTAAAACGGCAATCTCAGAACCACATTTGCTCAGTGCGGAGGCACACTTAAATTTCAATTATGTTGTGATGTCGAGCCCCCTAACTTATCAGGCATGGAATGAGATGGAATAGGTTGTCATGTGCTAAGATAGTTACTGTTCTGCGGAGTTTTTGACCCACCTGTTACCAATACTTGTTTAATGAGCACTGATGTGTTTCATGACTTTGTCCTTTTGAACTTGTCCCAGGTTGTTGGAGAGAGATCTCATCTGGTTCTGAGTCCACTGGAACATAGAGATCTTGTATAGATTACAGTGACCAGAGACTATATTTCAAAGACATTCCAAAGGGAGCTCAAAAACATATTTGTACCTGTTTCAAATCAGCTGTGCTTTTCTCGGTGCTTCTTAGACAGAAATACTGTAGATATTACTTAACCTTTTCATTCAGCAGTTTTTTGCGTCTTAAACCTTGCCTGTTGTTTGAGTTAACCATCTAATTATATTCAGACTCTATTCTGAAAATTATGGCAATATAACTCTATTTTGCTAGATTGTGTACATGATATTATCACTTATGGTTGGGTCGATAGACATCACGATGCTGATCCTCTGCCCCACTGCAGCAGCAGCAACCAGCTCACGAAAAACACACTTAATCTATGGCAGCAGATCTTCTCTCACCTGCTTGTGCGAGGAGCGGGGCGGAGCGGGGCGTGGGGTGGTGTGTTTGCGGGGCGGGGCGTGGCTTGGTGTTTTAATTACAACTAAACAACCCCCCCCACATTAGACATCGTACGATGCCAAATTGGTCGACATCGCCCAATCCTACTATCAGTTTTGGTCTGTGCAATAATAAGGTAATACACCTAGATTTGTGCCAAAATCATTGTAACTTTAGTAAAATGCTAAATTAGTATTGGGGCTCTCTGAAGTTTTGACTTATAATGGGTTTATATTCTTTTAATTTATTTAATATTTTGTTACTGCAGATACATGTTTTTGCCCTTATCTAATCCCATACTGAAGACCACACTGTGTTTGAGTATGCATAAATATGTAATGTATAAATAATTCTTGAGAAGCGTTTATTTTGTTTGTACATCAGCGCAGCATGAGGGGTCCAGAGTTTACGAGGGTTGTTTTGTGTCAGACAGCCATGACCTTTGAGGTGTTTGTTTTTGCAGTAGTCTGAGGCCGGCTGCCCACATTGCCAAACACACCCCTTGAGCACAACAGGATCAGGAAACAACTGCCCTCCTATGCTACATGGTTACTGTGTCCCATAATGCCACTGACAAAAGCAGATGATACATTCTTAGCTTTCTAAACATCAGCTGATATCATGATATACTTTATTATTTAATTCCTGCAAGGACAACATGTCTCTGAATTAATCTCCTGTCTTTGAATTAATCCTATTGTAGATTGTAATGCATCCTCATAGTGGGAAGATATTTAGACATAATAAGATTGTGCAGCATTTCGCATGAGGGTATGTGTAGTCTGAAGGTCTCTAGATGTTTGGTTTGTAATTTAATAAAGATGAATGACACGCAGTCATGATGGCGTTCCGTGTAATAGAGCTGGAGTCTCCAGTAGTTTGTGTCACCTCTGATCAGGCCATATCTGGCTTGGCTAGTGAGTCATTGCTCAGTGAGCGACTGAAGGGCTCGTCGCTTCAAACAGCTACATGATAAATTCCTGCGGACAGCAGTTGCAGCAGATGGGCTGGTTATTCTGTTGCGGATGCTTGTAGTTGCCCTCTTGTTGCTTTTGCACTTCATACGAGTGATTCACTCGGGCCGCTTATTTTAATGTCTATGAGCTCATGCATCTAATCTGTTTACTTTTGCAGTTGTCGTTTGCTTCATATGAAAATGTTCTGTTGAAAGTACAAATGTTTTATCAGACATCACTCCTTCATACTGTTAAAACTGTTTTATGTGGTCAAATAACATGTGAGAATAAATATGCGTGCCATAATCTTTCAATATAAGAGTAGTTCTGAATTGACTCACTCTTATGTCTTTCCAGTTGTACTTTTCAAGATGACTTATTTTATTGATTAGAAGAAATCTAACACTTAGATCAGCTACTCTACAACTGCTCAGCCAATTATTTTAAAATGCTCATGAAATCTAGTTATTACAAAAGGAGTTTTTGCATGAGGGATAAAATCTGTATATGTTTTCCATGTGTTCAAGTTGGTCAGCCAAATTAGCTGTGCTGCCCGACAAAAAAGCTGCCTCCTTAAAAAGTGGCTTCTGTGTGAACAGGTCTTCATAAATTGCTATTGAGGTGAAATTTCTCTCTCTTTTTTTTTTGTGACCAAACTGTAACATGTAAAATTTATGCAGCCCTGTTCTACACAGCTATTTCTACCAGAAGCACAACAGAACATTTTTTTACCACCCTTGGTGCAGTATGCATCTATACTGTGAGCATCTGAATATGCTGTTAGATGAAAACAAAGCATTGAATAGACAATTGGAGCAATGGAAATGAGTGGAATAATATTTACCAAAATTGTGGATTTTTAAAATAATGATGCATCTTCAATTTTATTGCTTTTAAAGGGGTCATCAGATGCAAAATTTCCGATACATGTTGTTTGAACATAAATGTGTGTTAGAAGTGTGTATACACATCCATCCTATAAAATATATACTACTTTATTTTTTATTTTATTTTTTATTTTTTTTTTAAATCTCCTTTCCCTAATTAGGCTCTTCTGGGATTCCTGTCAGAATTACATAGTTCAAACCTTCGAGCACATTGACTGTGATAAGCGCAAGTTATACTCTTGTATGTCTTTTTAGTAGTCATTGATTATTATAACTGCATCAATTTGACCGTTCTGATATGGCTGACGCGAAAACATGTCTGGAGCGGTTGAATAGGACACCTACACATATCTATGGTCTGCTCATCACTTGACAGAAGAAAGGCAGATGGGGTCAGCAGAGCTTATTAGCATTTAAAGCAACATGGACTAGAATGGCTTGATTTAAAAACAGCTGATTTAGACATAGTACACATGGTGTTATTTTACACTACAACTAAAAAAATATGAAAGTATATTTCATTAAGACCCTAAAGAATCATATCATCTTGTGTAAAATGGACATCCGATGAGTGACACGCTGCTGTCAATCAACTATTGTGGGAGTGGCCTCTGTCGGTGTGACGCCACTCTGACATGTCTTACTAACGTTTGAATGTTAGTCACGTGGTACTATATCGTTTCGCAGAAGGATGAAAATGTTAATTTAAAACAAACATGCTAATAAAATGTTTCAAATTCATGTCCAGTTTTTTTCCTTACGTGGCAAGTAGCCATGTAATAAGCGGGGTAATGCAGAGGCTTCACGTCGGGTCCTGATCACACTGTCGGGGTTTATTTCTACGATAACTACCGGCTGCCTCTACATTATCCCTTACTTGTGGATCTTTATCATTGTAGGGTGGTTGTGTACACACACTCCCAACACACATTTCTGTCCAAACAGCAGGAAAATGTGCATGTGGCACCGGATGACCCCTTTAAGAACATTAATTGTTAAAGTTTAAATTGAAGAATCCCTAACATTTTTATTTTTTGGTCGATGATGGATTGTTTATTGTAAGAACACTTTTCTTTGCATTAGGCCAGATACACTTTTAGCTATTCAGGGCTAGAGTGCCAGACCTTCTGTCTTCTGTTATCGTTCAGTATTGTATCATCTTCCTGAGAAATCATTCTGACCGGCTTTGTTTACTTTGCACTTCACTGCCTTTCTGTATCACCATGAGGGGTGAAACAGACTCGATTGTCTGATCAGTATGTAAACACAAACTCATTGCAAATTCAAATTTAGAACCATCATCACCACATATTATAAATTGATGCATTATTAAAATATTTTCCTACACTTATGCTGCTCCTAGATGAATTATTGGCAGCCCTTTTGGCATTTAGTATTAGAGTAATTTCTCTCAGCTGTGGTAAATCTTGTTTGTGGGTTGATGGGAGAGTTTTAATGGATCAGATCTTGGCATCAGAACGGGTTTCTGATGCGTTGACCTCGTTCATGCTTGATCAAAAACAAATTATTTTATTTGTTGGAATTGCCTTTTGTGTCAACTGCAGTTGGTTCTGTGCATGATAACTTTTCCATACTATGGGCAGTGTCCAAAAACAGTGCCACATTTCAGTTCTGCCATGAGATTTTGCAGTAAACTGTATTTGTTAGAAACTGTTGCGAAGCGAGGAGCTGTTTGTGTTTTGAGTTTTACTAGCCTTGGCACATGCACATAAGAAAGTTTAATGAATGTTTGTGCATCCCATGTTACTGTCTGTGGCCCTAGCGTTGGCAGGCTTTTCCTTTGTGTCTGTGTCCACCTCCTCTCTCTGGTGTCTGGCAGCGATGTGGTTTGGTATGTGAGGAATGTGTCCTGTCGTAGGTTAATCCAGTGGAGGGGGTTGGGTGTGGTGATCCAGCTGAGGGGTACGGATTGAGAACTTGGAGTTGAAGCTTGCAGCGGTCCTCCAGACTCCCAGACTACCCTGACTTTAACTAGAGAGAGTCTGATTATAGGTTTGACGTGTCTGTAGATATCATTTATAAAAGCTGAATTTTAAGCAGCCCAGTCTTCAGTGTCACATGGTTTTTCAGAAATTATTCTAAATGGCTGATTTGATGTTTTTTGTTTAATAAGAAAGCATATTCTTTTAATAAGAAAATGAGAAAGTTCTTATCAGTTCAATAATTGAAACTTGAAACCACTTTAAATTGTAAAAATATTTAAAAGATAAAATATTTATTTACTTACTTGCCTTTACTTATTGATGATTATTCGTGTTAAACTTCCGCTGTAAACATAGGTATGTGGTGACAACAAAACCATAGAGTGAAATACTACAACTTAATTGCAAGATTACAGCATGACATGGAAATATGCAAGGACTGGAAAAGAAAGGAAACACTGACCTGTCTGTTACTGATTGGTAACAGTTGATAAATGAATCTTTTTCCCAAAACCTGTCGGGAGTAGGGCAACAACATAACCTCCATTCAAAATGTGAACCAAACTCTTCTTGTTCGGGCTTCAGAATTTGGATCAAAAACATTAATTAGACTAGAATCATGGCCGAATATCATCCAGAGCAGGTTTGGAACAAATCAATGAGTGAATTAAATTTAAACAGGAAGTATGCAAGGTATGATCTGCTGACCAAGCCTTTTCATATTACAAAGATAATATGTATCTTTGAAGGCATGTTTAGATCTGTTACATTTTTAATTATTTCCATACAATCTTACGTCTGCGTCTGAATTATGCTGGAATCTCTGTAATCAGCCGTTCATTATTCAGAGAAGAGTTGCTAAGGTCTTGACAAAGGATGCAGTGAAAGTAGTCAAGAGCCCTCTCTTCACTTGATTATATGCTTCCCTTTTCTGCAGCTGTGCTGATAGGAGAGGCCATTCTTCAGAATCCTTGGCTGCCATGTCTGTGTCTCTGTATCCAAGGCAGATAGTGTCATGAACGTTCAGAGTGGTTGGTTTACACCACAAAAAAGGAAGCGTCTGGAAGCATCCTGGAACTGCTTCCAGTTCTTGTAACCTGAGCCCTGAACCTTTTATCTAAATCTTTGTCTTGGGTCAGTTTATGATTAGCTCTGCTTATGATGACATCAATCCAACATTCGGTTTCTGTTGATGAATGCACAAGGACGTTTTGAGTTATTGAGTCCTTGTGTTTTCTGCCATCTAGCTTTTAAACAAAAGATCTTCTTCTTACAACTGTTACATGCTTCCTTTCATGGCATTGTCATTCTTTCCCATATTGTGTTACGCAATTATTCTCTTATATGAGGGCGGGCTTTTGAATGTTAGACTTTTAGTGAGTCCAGGTGGAGGAAACCCCATACTGAGGATGTGCCCAGCTGTAGATCCTCTTCATCCCAGACAGCCCTGACCTCCTGCTGTCAGAACAGGAAAGCAGTCAGCACTATTTTATCTTCAGGCATCCTCTGTTCCCATAGGTAGGCTTATTCAGATACCACTGTGTCTCATTCGAGGACTGCAGAACTGACTCCTTTCCATGCCAAAAAGAAGGTAGCAAATTGCTTGTGGCATTTTAAACGACTTCTACTTTTTATGAGCTTGATGAATCTTCTCCTCAAGTCCTCTGAGGATGCTAAATTATGTGTAAAACAATCATAATTCTGACTGCTTTAGTGGAGCACTGATTAGTCTACAAGCAGCGCTTCAAAAGCACTTTATTTTTCTTTTCACACTGAGACCTGCAACAAATCTCCCAATACAATGTGAAAACAGTGCTGAATGAGTTGCGTGCCAAAATGTACAAAATTTTGAAGCTGTGACTTCCTCCTGAAAAGAAAAGATGTCTATGGCGGCCATTTTGGGGTTGGGTCGGCCAGGTTTATCTTATCTAATGCTTCTTGGTTCCACCAGACACACACAGATGCCTGGCGTTTTTAAAGATGGCCTGTTCTCAGCAGCTATCTGATACTGCAAGAGCAACAGTTTAACGGTGACATGAAGGTATTTATCTACATCATTAGCAGCATTCTGCAGCTCCAGATTCGGGAACTGAGACACCACCCAAATGATCACTTGGTAGAGCTCCCAGGGTGGGTGTGTGTTCGTTTGCTTCTGGTTTACAGAAATATATTCATGTGAATCAAAACCCTTTGGAAGAGGATGCAGAGTTCTGCTGTAATACGAACGAATACATACTCCTGTGTGACGCACAAAAAGCTTGACGAGTACGTTTTGTAACTGCTGTACAATGCGGAGGAAGTCGTTTATTTTATGAAGTTATTGAATCAGATGTCCTGTATGAGGAGGAGGCTGCAGAGCATTAAGTAGTACATTAAATCTGCTGATCTGTTTCCATTCAGATTGTTCTTTTTCTGGGCTTGTCCTGAACCCAGTGTGTCCTAACATTGTGGCCAGTATTGGCATAGTCTCAAAGTAGCACTCAAACCCTATTACCTATAGTCTGTATGCATCAGTGTTTGATTAAAGTAAGCTGATGCTACAGAGATCAGTTCACTGAAAACATATCGGAGGATTTCTCATGCATAGGATAATGTTTATGCAAGTATCTCTGGCATATAGGCTACCTGAGTTGACATTTAACTGTGTGCCTGGGAAATGAAATGCTCAAGTAGGGCAGAGTTTTGGTCCTACTGGAGGTAAAACATCAAAATCAGTAAAATGTCAATCAGTATCGTATAAGAAATATGAGATATGCCTTTTTTTAAAGCAGTCACATGATGTCCCCTATCTTCCTCTTGCAGAGGTTTAGTATCACTGTGAAACTATTTTGCTTTGCTAGCCTTCACTTTCAAAATTGCGAAATCCATTCCGTTTTGTGGAAGACCAACCTGTTTATGAAGTGAGATGTACAGATGAGTGGGAAACCTACTTTGTATATAGACGAGATGTGACATAACCAGTTTTGCAGATGTCTTTTGGCTTGCTTTTTGGGCCAATGCTTTATTTTCAGTTGGAAGTCGTTTTCATTTTAACTGAGCCGTCTTTCTCTCTGCTGTGTTTTCTTTCACGAAAACTTTCCATCTGTTGAAAAGCCATAGTAGTCATAATATTCAGTGTTGAGTATATACAAATATGACAGCAGTTTGTAATAATAATTTGGTAGGCATAAACTATAAATGAGGTTTTTAGTTTCTGCAAGATTGCATCAATGTCTTGTTTGTATCTTGAGATGTTTGTCTGTCTTTTGCTGTTTTTAGGTTCTTGTAAAAGTCAAAAGTGAATTGATTTTGAATTAAAGGCTCAGGTGAACTGAACTGAAAATGCTGACCCATTTATCCTTTCTGTTTCCTTTTTTGCAGATCGTGAGGACCAATCAATTCTTTGCACGTGAGTAACCATTAGGTCATCTCTATTCAGCAGTTACAGCTTACGTCAATCAGTCGGGGCTGATGGAAGTGATGTCGCGTCCCCAGTGCTGCACAGGAATGGGCTTTTTTTTGGGAATGTACAGCTATGCCTGAAAACATGAGTCATGTATCATTGTGGTATTAAATATCAGCAGCTGTTCGGCATGTAGAGCATTCACAGCGTGAGTCAGACCCACTGCAAATATTTCTATTCCGTCTATAAGAATTCCATTAAAGATATTTGAGCTTTTGATCCATTAAGCCTGAACTATTGTCTTTGCACATTGTAAATGAGTAACAGCCTCTCTCGTGTCTTAATGGTACTGTAAGAGGTTATGAGATGTGTGTTTTTACATCCTCTCAAAGTCGACCCCTTCTGACCTGTCGATAGACTGCAGCACATGCCATTCTGCACACCCGCTATAAAGGCATATGTCTATGTAGATGGAGTGCATCCCTCACTTAACAGCCTATAAATGAACAAGGCCAATTTACAGCTTCAGACGAAGTGAATATAGCGTACAATCACGCAGACTACTTTTATTATCCCTGCTTTTCATATTCCTTTTGGAGCATGAAAGCTTTGTGTTTTATAGAATCTTCTGGTAGATTCCAACTAATACGTCTTGCTAGTTTTGAACAACATGAGGATATCTTCTTTTTTTCAGGATGGAATAAAATGCTGGAGATTTAAGAGGTGCTTTTAGAAGATAGCTGGTTTCCATGACAAAAATCTTTTGTGTGGTTCACCCATTATTTTTTTGATTGAAGCCAATATTAAGTGAATGACTTTACAGGCCTTTGTGGAAAAACGTTCTAGAGATTGTTTTTCCATTTATGGGCAGATTGGGGAGAAGACTTTTTGAATCATACTTGTGAAGATCAGTATTTCTCACATTCCTATCATTGTGTTATAAAACTTAACTAAAACGCATGTTATGCATGTCAGTAATATTATAAAAAAAAAAAAACCTCCTCAATCAGAATTCTAGCTGCTGAAAGGAGCTGCAGCTGTAAAAACAAACAGCAGAGCTTGCAGACCTGTGATACAGGATGCAGCCTGATGCTTAATTTAGCTTGTGGAATGCAAATGTGCTTTAATATCTACTGAGTCTGTTGTGTTTTATTTACTTTGGATTATTTCTTCTAATGATATTTTTCTGTTTGCTTTTGATTGGAATTTTCTCTTTCAGAGGAGAATCAGGTGCTGGAAAGACCGAAAACACCAAAAAAGTCATCCAGTACCTGGCTCACGTTGCTTCGTCTCACAAAGGAAGGAAGGACCACAACATTCCAGTGAGTTTCATTCTTCTCGGCCATACGTTGAATCATTCATGTCGACGTTGTTGTTGAATTTCACCAATTATGTTTCGGAACCTGTCACACATCATATGCAAAACTACATATATCTTACATACTCTAGGTTGCTAATCTGTTTTAAGAAAACTTAGGGATGAGCTTCATCTTTAGGCAGTGTTTACAAAGGATAAAAAATGGAGACATCTCTAGATGCCCTTTTAGAAGCTAGACTATTGACATGCCGTTTAAAAAAAATGTGGGTGTGATGCAATTAGCGACGATATCTGTCTAATCACCCATTGCTGTAGTGTGGGTGATTTTAAGCATCTTGACTTTTTTGAGAGGAATTTACAAATAGGTTGTATTTGTATATAAGAAATATTAATTTTTTTATATCTTATCTGTAATGTCTTGTATGTAATCTATTTTATCTAGCTACAATGACATCGGGGCGCTTCTGCTAGAAGAGTAATTTTAACCAAATTAGTGGATAACATGCACTTGTATGTCATTGATAGTTTTGTGTAGATTCTAATGTACTGATGATGTCGTCTAGATGGTCATGTAGTAATAACTGCTGGCTCTTAATTGTGTGTGTGTGTGTGTAAGTATTACATATGGGCCTATATTGAAAAAAACATCTTAGTGTTTGCAGCACTGCTAAAGTTTGCCATCCTTGTGCAGTTTCATAATTTGTATTAACATGTATTACCTTCAGAAATATATGCAAGCATGCTGAAGAGTTTTACATGCTGCGGTTATTGGTCTTAATGTATTCGCATGGCCAAATTTATGCCACAAACTAAAGGCTTGAATCTGTCCTGTGGTCTAAGACACTTGGAGAATGTGGCCCAGATGCCTTCTAACATATTACATTTGTTTATTATATACAAACAGCCAGAATCTCCTAAAGCAGTCAAACTCCAGGCAAGTTCCCTTTAAGCTTTTTATACCGGCTCTGCTTGTGCATGCGAAACTAACCTGCTGTATAAACACCAATGGAATTTAATAGGATAGTTGAGGTGTAGTGATTTATATTCGCATGATGTGAAAATGTTCTTATTTATCTTCGTTGTATGCAAGTAAAGAGTTCATATACAACCTCAGCTGATGTCTAAGAGGTGTTAAGGAAAAAAAGCTAATGAAATTGAGTCAGTTCTGTTATTAAGACCAGCCTCATTCACAAACCAAGAAAGTATTCTTCACATATATTCACAGCAGATTTTGTTTAGCTTTTAAATCACCCCTTGCTTGTGTGTTTTGTCTGTCGTGTATTTCCCTCTGTGACATTAACACCTCTGTTTCCATGATAATGATTTGATTACAGAACGGAATCCTGTTTTATGTGAGTAGCTTGTAGTCCCTTGTTTTTTCCCATTTCCTTTCACGCTACTGTACTTCTTTTGGGCATAGTCATTTTTGTTCATTTTACCCTCATCTTGTATTTATTTGTTTTTACTAACAACTTCTCATTCCACCATTTAACATCTGCTTTCTTAATTATTCTTTTCTGTTCTCTGTGGATCCAAGTTACTACAAAATTTCCTTTGGGGGTGACATCAAGTAATTCACATGCCTGTAAAATGTTAAAAATAACGGCATGTTGGTGCAGTGGTCGCTCACAGTGCTGAATTCCCATTTGTCAGATCACATGTTACTCTGCTCCATCCATGCAGTTGGAAAATTCTGGAATGTCCATTTACAAAGCGCTCTGCTACAAAGAGCAGCTCGAATGCCAGTAGTTCTTGGCATACTTTATATAATGATGAAAGTACCTTGATGACTTAATCTAATCAGACCATCGTTTGCTAAAAATTACCATTGCTAATGCAATTTTGTCATATCACTGGTTAATTGATCTCCACTTTAGAAGAATGAAACCTGGTATTAGAATAGCAACTATTCAACCATGTTTTTATAGGCTTTTAATAATATAAAATTTCCATAAACATGAAAATTTTAAACCACATTATCCACTATTTTACCGTCATGTGGGTTACGTAATGGCAACAGTATAAATTCACAATGGTCATTCTCTCTTATATACTGATTCCTGCCTCATGACAAATGCCAGAACAATGGGACACCTGTCTAAACTTCCCATCTAGTGGATGTGGACAAAACTGAGGGTTACTAGAGGATGTGAGGGGGTGGGTGTTCCAGATTTGTTGCTGGGGGAGCTGTGATGAAGACTAACTCTGTGATGTGGCACAGTGGGGCTTTGGGCGTCTGTCGTTGCTAATTTGAGGAGTTTCCTCTCCAACCCCCCAATGCCTGTATTTCAGGCAGGCAGTGAGAATTTGCACAAAAAGCCTCTCATGGCTACCCAAGTTTTAATTAGGTTTGTAGGGTAGGGTATTTTTACTCCATCCAGATGATCTGCTTCTGGTTTGAGGGTCAAATGAAGAGAAATGGTTTTGCTATTGAAGCCAGCTGATCGTTGTTTGCCGCACCATCTCAACAAAATACTTTAAAGAATACAGTAAATAAATGGTGTTTGTGATCAAGACAATATGGAACTTTTTGAGTTTGGAGTCAGTCATCCTACTCCAAAGCATTTGAGTTATTAAAAAGGGGATGTTAAATGGTTACTTCACCCCAAAATGCAAATCACATACCCCAGTAAAAGCTTTGTTTTGTCTTCAGAACACAATTTAAAAATATGTTTTAGATGAGATCCGGGAGGCTTCTGACTGTCCCGTTGACTGGCAAACAATTACAAGAAAAAAGTATGAAAGATGTTGTCTAGCACCTGAGAATGCACATAGCATACACAGTTCTTTGTTAAACGCAATGGAAAGATACATCTTGTACGTGTATTTATGCGTTGATTTGTACAAACCACGTATCTTACCATTGTGTCTTGAGTCAGCGGGACAGACACAAGCCTTCTGGTTTTCATCCAAAATATCTTACATTGTGTTTTGAAGACGAACAAAGCTGGTATGGGTTTGAAACGACGTGGTGGGAAGTGATTAATGAAAAAAAAATTGATAAAGACCTTACTAATGATACAAACTAATCCAAAGTGATCTGCAGCATACTGTTTAAAGGTAAATTTAAATTTGCAAGTTTTAAATGTTTCTCTTTTTTTTTACTCTGTTTATTGGTGAACAAATAGAACACTTTCACTGGGTTTCTTTTCAAGGTTTCACAAACATTTTGTGTTGCTTTTTAGCCTTTGAACTTTAAAGTTAATTTTGTGTCTGTTCTTGTATGAAACTTCCATTAATCATGTATTTAAATATTTAATGTTTGTAACCAGTGACTTTTGCATTACAGGGAGAGTTAGAGCGTCAACTCCTACAGGCAAACCCTATTCTGGAATCCTTTGGGAATGCCAAGACAGTGAAAAATGACAACTCTTCACGCTTTGTAAGTTGGTCTGTAAAGTCTGTTGTGATAATTCCACCCCTGTTTTTCATACTGCAACCCTGTTTTAGCACTGGTTAGTTCTCACCACAAAAGTGGGTGTGGACAGACAAAACAACAGCATCTTTGGAAGTTTATTTTGTGCCGTTTATGTGAGCCATTGATCAGTTTGATCAGGAGGTTATAAAGATTGGTTTCACTGACAGTGGGGTTGAATCGTGTGTTGGGAGACGCAAGGCCTGTAATTGAGAATTTATGCCATTCCTTTCAATCTGTGAGAGTTTCTTTCACTTACTGTGTCATCTCTGTTTCATGCTGTACTAAATAAAGATATTGCAGAAATAAAAAAAAATACAATTTTATTACTTAAATTACAAATAAAGCATGCTAACATTGTCTTGAGTGAAGTTTGACATAAAAACATCTCAGAAAATTTAGTGTAGTGTTTCATGACCCTTTAATCATTGCCAGTTTGTTTTATTGCATTCTTGCAGACATTTATGATTGTTTATTTATTACTTCACAATAACATTTATGTTACGCATGCAGCATCTGGTAAGGGCCATTTAGGTGCACACTCACTAAAATCCACATTCAGCGATCTGAGAGAACTAGCCGACTGTCTTGCATCAGCTCCTCTTGTCAGCTGGTTGAGTTTTAGCTGGCATGCGTCAAAGTCAGCAGAAAGCATTTAAGCATACAAACAAATCAAAAGCCACAAAGGAATCAGATTCTTCAGGCCTTCCTTTAGGTAATTATTTTGGGGTAATTTGCTGCAAATAAGCATGTTTAGTTAGCCTTTTATGCGTGCTTTGAGTATGGATTCATTTCAAATAGGTCGTTTAAACATGTGCTGCATATTGTGTGTGCACAAGACCCTCTGTACAAATAGTAGCAGATAATCATCAGCTCAAAATAGATACTAAGAAATGTTGATTAGGCACATATATAATAATAGTTCTCTTTCAAGCATACGTTCCGGTGTCTCACTATGGGATACGCCCCTTCCGCGTTTTCCTCAGAAGCCCTATTACATTACGCCAGCCCCAATTGGCTGGCAGACGCGACATTGTGCCATGCCTCGTATAAAGGGAGCAGCACAACGTCACTTCGACATTCAAAACCCTCTTCTTGCTTCACATCAGAAGCCTACCTTCGAACTCTAGGCAAACAATTGGTCACCACACCGTTTTTCGCCTAGCTCCTTCAATCTACACTCCAGTTGATTTTAGGAACGTTCAACTTCAAGATGGCTGCAGCAACGCCTGTCGGGCCATGACCCCCTCTTTGCACCAAGCTCCACTCCAGCTGCCACTCCACAGGTATCCATCCCTGTAGAACTGCCCACTACGGCAGCCTTATCCTGGGGTAAACAGCTCGATGCCTGCGTCCCTCTGCCCAGTGTGCTCAGCACTGATGAAGAGGACGACACGCTTGACTTCGAGGAAGAGGGACAATCCGACTTTCTTCTATCCAAGGAAGAGGAAGATTTTGAGGACTCCCCTTTCCCCCCACCTGTGCACTCAGCACAACCCCTTGCCGCGACAGGAACCACTGAAGTTGCGGACAGGGCACCATTCCCGCTTCTTAGCGTTGACCTGCAGGATGTGTGCAAACGCGCCGCAGAGAAGCTGAACATTCAGTGGCCGACCGTGGTAGCGGAGACTGCAAAGTCTCGCACTGAAGGCAAGAGGCTGCCGAGAGTAAAACGGGCAGCACGGCAACTCCTTCCTGTCTTTCCAGAGCTCCTGGAGGAGCTTGCGGTGACCTGGAAGGACAAACCTTTCACTAGCAAGGTGCCAGCGCAAGGGGGATCTGCGCTCAATGTGGAGGGAATGGAGAAGGAAGGACTTTTCCGTATGCCCCCCATGGAACAGTTGGTGGCTGCGCACTTGCTCCCGAGACACACGGCAGTCAAATATGACAGAACGTGCATACAAAGCAGTCGCTCTCTGTGCCAGAGCTTTGAACACGACCTCCCTGCTGACCGCATACCAAGCGGAGTTACAGGACGAAGCCTCGACCACACCAGGTCAGACACAGTGGGAAGAGATTTGTGTAGTTACAGATCTCTCTCTGCGGCTTCAGAGGTGCGCGGTGCAAGCCGCGGGTAAGGCCATGGCCATGATGGTCATTCAGGAGAGAGGACGGTGGCTCAACCTAGTGAATCTCTCCAACAGAGAAAAAGAAACCATTCTGTATGCACCAGTGGTTGCAGACGGCATATTTGGCTTGGCTCTAACCCTGATGCTGAAGAGATGCGAAGAAAAGAAGAGGGACGACGAGGCTTTACAGCTTTATATGCCCACGAAGGCACAGTTGGCACCCCCTCCGCCACCTCAAACCCCAATAAAGGTTTCACTGTACCCCCAAAATATGTCACAAAAAGTATCTCCCCAAAATATGTTGCAAAACATGTCAACAGAACACAACAGAGTATAACATCACCTCGGGGAGCTATGGCTCTCACAGAGGTGATGGAACACAAAAACTCTGTCAAAACGCTAAGTGCCCGCGCATGCACAGTACAGACCACGGAACCGCTTGCGATTCAGCCACATGATGGGGCCAGAACACTGATAGGCAGCTGGCAAGAATGCACACAATCCCGATGGGTATTAAAGAAAATACAATTCGGGTACAGACTGCAGTTTGCAGCTTCCCCTCCACGCTTCAAAGGGATAATTCATTCTCAGGTGCGGGGAGAACTAAAGCATGTCCTTCAAGAGGAGATTTCCTCTCTGTTGAACAAGAGGGCGATAAGAGTGGTTCCACCCAGGAGGAGAGCCACAGCGGCTTTTTACTCGAGATACTTTCTGGTCCCAAAGAAAGGGACTCAAGCCCTCTGTCCAATATTAGATCTACGTGCACTGAACGTATACCTAAGAAAATACAAGTTTAGACAACTGGCTTGTGACAGCTCGCTCGGAGCAAGAAGCGAGAGAACACACAACTATACTTCTGGGGCATATACAGAAACTGGGGCTAAAATTAAACACAGAAAAGAGTGTTTTAATTCCCACACAATCCATAACGTATCTGGGGCTGTTGCTGGACTCAGTGAGGTTCAGAGCGCGACTTTCGGCAGACAGGGTGAAAAGATTCACTTGCTGCATTCCCCTTTCAGAAGGGAAACAATGTGTACATGCCTCAGACTATTAGGACTGATGGCCTCAGCCCTGATAGTTATCCCCTTAGAAAGACTACATATGAGGGAATTTCAATGCTGGGTAGCGTCTCAGGGGCTGGACCCAGTATGTCACTCACGGGGGAGGGTGAGAGTGACGTCAGTGGAAACACCCAAATTTTCTGATTCAAGGGGTACCCATGGGTGTAGTTCGAAACAGACAAATCTCCCGCAGCGCAGAGACCCTCTGTCACAAGCGAAGGGGGAGATTTTCCATCCTCTTCCTGAATGACTGGCACTATGTGCCTGGCCTGTGAGTGGTCCAACTTAAGTAACTATTATATAATATTAGAACCATACAGAATGCCAGAGGGGCATCAACTAGGTCTCTTTATGATTGCTAATGGAATGTGTTCGAGCATTGGTACGCAACTAGACACGAGATTCCTTTTCAGTGTTCAGTGGCAGTGGTCCTATCATTCCTTCAGGAAATGATAGATAAAG
>JAUMHI010000041.1:3231993-3248389 GCA_032359435.1 Enteromius unitaeniatus
GGCCACTCCCAGACACAACATCACGTCTGCCAGCCAATTGGGGCTGGCGTAATGTAATAGGGCTTCTGAGGAATACGTGGAAGGGGCATATCCCATAGTGAGCCAACTCACTTAATGCTATCAGAGAACTGGTGTTACGCAAGTAACCTATTGTTATGGTGCCGTGGTATGGTTTAAGCACGTCATGGGGAAAAAAAATACTCACCTTTAATGTTTGTCTTTCCACAGGGCAAGTTCATCCGCATCAACTTTGATGTAACCGGTTACATTGTGGGGGCCAACATTGAAACCTGTATCCTGATCTGAAAACCATTGCATTCCATTTTAACAAATAGCTGCAAGATCAAATGTCTGAAATGGGTGAATTTCTATGTGTCTTCATTTTTCAGCAGAAGTATGGGTATTATTAGAAAGTATCACTTAGTATTTTAAAAATAAAAATCAATCAAACTAATTCTAATATTTGTATGTTTGTTTTATTGCATTTAAATAAAGTGCTACGAAAAATGTGTACATCTTTTTTTTTTGACGTAGACTGAAAAATGAGCTGTAAATTGTAGTTGTGTTTACCCTTAACTCAGTCAAAAGATCTTCTTGAAAAGTCCAGGGCTATTCGCCAAGCCAAAGATGAACGTACCTTCCATGTCTTCTACCAGCTGTTGGCTGGTGCTGGAGAACATCTAAGATGTGAGTATTTCGTTTGTAAATGGTTAAGGTTTTTAGCAATGAGATTGGAAGACTTCGTTCTGAGTGCAAGTGAAGCAGGCTTTGGATATTCTCAACATGTGAAACATTCAGACTGTTATGGAGAGTATGGTGCAGTCTGCTGTCTAGTGAAGATTGCAGCTGTGTTAATGCTTTTGTTGTTCTGGCAGCTGATCTACTCCTGGAGGGCTTCAATAACTACCGCTTCCTCTCCAACGGTAACATTCCCATTCCTGGCCAACAGGACAAAGACAATTTCCAAGAGACCATGGAAGCCATGCATATAATGAGCTTCTCCCATGACGAAATCTTATGTAAGCATACATGAAACAAACCTTCTTCTACTGCATTGTATATTAACTGCTGCTTTATTTATGCATACTAGTAAATCATCATAAACCGTTATTGCACACCTTTTTCTTTTTTTTGCACTCCTCTACTGTTGCATTCTCTCCATTAACAAGCTGATAATCTTGACCACCCTATTATTATTTTAAGGCTTGCCATTAAGATGAAGTTGAAACACTGTAAGCTATAAGCATGCCACGCTGCAGGACATCGACCTTCTAAAAATATTTTGTCAACCACCCACATACTGGTGATGCTCTTGTACTTTTGCTTGGTTACTGCAGCAATGCTCAAGGTGGTATCAGCCGTCCTGCAGTTTGGCAACATTGTGTTCAAGAAGGAGAGAAACACCGACCAGGCCTCTATGCCAGAAAATACAGGTACTCATCTGTTTTAAAGGTATCAGAAATTCATAATGCCTTATTTTAGCACAGAGATAACAGGGTTTTTTCAGTAATGGAAATCTAATGCATTATGTGGAGTACTTAAATCTTTTGGCAGAGCATTAGCATTAAAGTGTGTTTGGTATCCCCACTACCCTCCAATCTAACCTCTGCGCCAGATGTTTTTGTGGAGCTCTCCACTGCTCTGTTTTGACAAATTACCCGTTGGACTTCTCTTGGGCTCCCATGATGACAGTTAGAATGGTTTTTGGATGGGTTTCATATTAAAGGAAAATACCAGAATAGTTGTGCTAAGTTGTGTTAAATCAAACGCGTTTACGTAAGAGCCTCAAAAGTGACCGTTTTACCGTCACGATGCATTCCAGCAAGCGTACTCCACTGGCATTTTGATTTATTCCTTTTTATCGTCACCGTTCATGGTATGATATTGAAATTTTCATCTGTTCAAGCCACCAAGTCATTCACTACTTGAAACTTGAAAGTTATACTCATGCTGGTGGTCCAGAGGGGGGACTCTTGGTTTGTTTGGCTGCTAAATGGGCTGTAAGGGTTTAGAAGTCAGTAAATTGCAATAACGACCTGACTATTTGAAATACCTCTTATATTCATGACCAATAATAACTTCTCTCGCCACCATTTAAGTGCATAAGGGATGCTTCTAAAATCCTATAAATCGTAAAAGAATGTCACCATTTTTGGTTGCATTAGAGGACCATTTTTGGACAAGTGTGTTCTGTTTTTCAGCTGCTCAAAAGCTTTGCCACCTGCTTGGCATGAATGTTATGGAGTTCACACGTGCCATCCTGTCTCCAAGAATCAAAGTGGGCAGAGACTATGTACAAAAAGCCCAAACTAAAGAGCAGGTAATGAGCTATTCAGTTTTCCACTGTATATCTGTTAAATCACCCACCCTTTCAGCTATGAAGTAATGTTTTCATTAGTGTTTTATCTCTGAAATCTGGGCTGGTTGAAGACCGTTGCTGTACTTTTGTTCTATTCTTATTTCCTTTTCACCTCTGTCCTTTTATAACAATAGACTGATAGTCTCCTGTCATTAAAATATCATCATAACTGAACAAATTCTGCAGAGGGGGTAGTATTTGGGAAATGTATGGAAAATAATTTAGCTAGAGGGTCATTTCAGGTTTTGCTGACCATTTTTAAGGTTGGGTGTTTGAATCATAACAATGTGGATTCCAGTAATAAAATAAGCATGTGTCCTATTGAAAACGTGGAAGTGGTTCTAAATTGCATCTGGTTCTCAATACCCAATCTTACATTTGTATCAGTGTTATAATAGTTTGATTCTCTACTGTCATGCATATTGTAATAAATGTGAAGGTTTATGCCCCCCCCCCAATTTGCTTGATCCTGTCTCTATTCCTCTGACCAGGCCGACTTTGCAGTGGAAGCCCTGGCCAAGGCCACATACGAAAGGTTGTTCCGCTGGCTTGTTCACCGTATTAATAAAGCTCTGGACAGGACCAAGCGCCAGGGAGCTTCCTTCATTGGCATCCTGGACATTGCTGGCTTTGAGATATTCCAGGTGCGGCTTCCTTTAGATTTAATACTCAGCGGTTTCTTACGCTAAATCATAGATATTAATCACTGTCCTTCAACAAATCAGAGGTCATTTGAAGGTTTCTAAAAATGTAAATATAAAGAATTTGTTTGGGACACATTTTACTTAGTTTTACAGATTTTAAGAATACCCCAGTATTACTGGTTTTCATCACTGATTAAAACGGCAGAATTTCTATGGAGAAAATTAAGAATGAATTGAGTTCTTGATTTGTGACAGAAATATTACTGTTCTGCCACAGAATGTACTTCTCAAAATAGTAATGTATTTATTTTACATAAGTTTAGTACCAATTTTATTATTATAGTTTTCTTTCATGTATTAGTATTTCTGAAGCATTATTGTGATCACCGTTTGCCAAAAATATAAAGGAATCTGTCATTTTTAGATTGCTCTATTTAGATTTTTAAAGATAAATTTAATTGTTAAGAGTTCTTTAGTTACCAGCGTTATTGATTTATTAAATTTGAGTTACATCATTAATCCAAAAAAATATAATTCAACAAAGCATTTGAATATTTCTTTTAATGGGCTTTATTATTTAGAACAAAAAAGTTTGTCTGTTATTGTAATAGAGTTTTATTGAAATGAAATTGATAATTTTACAAGCTTTTTAATTTAATGAAATGTAATTAGACCGTTAAATTGGAATCGAAAGAATAAAACAGAATTTTGGACATGCTATTGTGATTGCTAAAATGTAATTATACCATTTAAAAAAAATGTATGGAAAAAATGGAATTTAAAAAATATTGAAAAATGTAAAACCAATTTTCTTATTGCCCTAGACAACAAGCCCTTAAGAAGGTTTCTTCCTTCACGTTGTGCTGGAGGATGTCCTTACTGTCTTGCTTTGGATAAGATGCAACTGTTGAAATGAGTAATGTAATAATGGCACAGTTAGGATACAATTGCAAGGTTTACAGTAAATGGCAAAATTATATAACCACTCATAGCTGCAGTATTATTTAAGTGATATTGAAGATACTGATACTGATGCTGGTTAAAAAATCTAATATGCATGTTATGGGACTAAACATTCTATGGGCAAACAAGTTCATATTTTATTTCTCTCTCCATCTCCTGGCAGCTGAACTCTTTTGAGCAGCTCTGCATCAACTACACCAACGAGAAGCTTCAGCAGCTGTTCAACCACACCATGTTCATCCTGGAGCAGGAGGAGTACCAGCGTGAAGGCATTGAATGGAGCTTCATCGACTTCGGCCTGGACCTGCAGCCCTGCATTGACCTCATTGAGAGACCGGTAAGCGTTCACTACCCTTGAATTTTTGCCCTGGGTTGCTAGAAATATTTTCTACTCCTAACATTTGCAAAATTTCAAGTGATTTGAAGTTCTTGTGAAAGCAAAGAATGTTTTAGTGTTTTCTGTTGGCTTTTCTAGGAGTTGTTTTGATCAGTCTTATGCTACCATTCCCAGGCAAATCCTCCCGGTGTGTTGGCTCTATTGGATGAGGAGTGCTGGTTTCCAAAAGCCACTGATAAAACCTTTGTGGACAAACTGGTGCAAGAGCAAGGCACTCATACCAAGTTCCAGAAACCACGGCAGCTGAAGGACAAAGCCGATTTCTGCATCATTCACTATGCTGGCAGGGTACGTCTACATTCAAATGAATGAAACTACACTTAGATGTTGGCTTCACCTCTTGTACTTCAGTCCTGTGATGGTTTCTGTAATGAAGGCCTGTTGTTAGTGTTTCAAAGAAACAAGGAATGCATCGTATCCTTATGTAATTGGATTTAGTCAGGTCACACTGCCTTGCAGTGAAATGTTGCGTTGCTGTCTTTCAAGGGTAGCAGCATCCAGCTGTGGTATGTGCTAACCATAGGCCACATCTGTTTCAGATCAGTGAGCTGTTTGCAAAAGAAACTTGATACTGCATGAAATTAGAAACTTTTGATATTTCTCTCCCTTTGAGCTATGTTTGGGTTAAAAGTCAGAAAATTAGAGTTTGCTTTGTTTCCTGTTGTTTAAGTATAGGAAAATAGTGCCTTGATTCATACTTCATCACTTTCAGTAGTTACATAACACTGTGAAAACATCCAACGAACCGCAGTACCTCTTAAATTAAACGATCCGGATTGAACCAATCCTGGCTTAATTCCATTCCTTCCATCTTGAGGTTGTTAACGTACTGTTTATTTCTCCTATTTTGCAGGTTGACTATAAGGCCGATGAGTGGTTGATGAAAAACATGGACCCTTTAAATGACAACGTGGCCACACTCCTGCATCAGTCCACCGATAAGTTTGTGGCTGAACTGTGGAAGGATGGTAAGTTGTCTTCTTCTCGAGTGCCTTCCAGAGTCCTCGACACATGAAGCGTTAAACTGGTGCTTTTATGGTTCTACACTCCCACTCTGTGAAGAAAGAGACTGTTGTTTTCAGTCTTCAGTTTCACGTCTTATAAAAAGAGCTTGTCATGCATTTCAGTGGTTTGATGCAAATATTTTAACATAGTGGGGGAAGCTATTAATTCAGTTTACAAAGAGTCAAACTTTGGGCTGGGCGGTGTGTGAATAAAAATGTGACATTTTTTGCAATACTGTTGATACAGCAACAGTTATATGTGTTGCAGTCGTAAGCAGGGCTGCTTCATATTAATTACAGATTAGAACAGTAAGGAAATATGAAATAATCAAAAATACAGGGTGGAATGTGTCATGTGACCCTGGACCACAAAACCAGTCATAAGTGTCAATTTTTCAAAATTGAGATTCATACATCTAAAAGCCGAATAAACAAGCTTTCCACTGATGCATGATTTGTTAATATGTTTGCAAATATTGAGATACTCTTAGAAAATCTGGAATTTGAGGGTGCAAAAAATCACCTTTAAAGTTGTCCAAAAGAAGTTCTTAGCGATGCATATTACAAATCAAAATGTACGTTTTAATACATCCACGGTAAGAAATTTACAAAAAATCTTAATGGAACATGATCTTTACATAATATCCTAATGATTTGTGCAATAAAAGAAAAATGAATAATTTTGATCACTGGAATGTATTTTTGGCTATTGCTACAAATATACCACAGCGACATAAGACTGGTTTGGTGCTCCAGCGTTGCATATTTTGTGTCTTACTTCAACATTGACTATTTCCAGCTAAAATAACTGTGTACACTTTTTATATAAAATGATTATTACTGTGTGAAAATAATTACTTATAGTAAATAATGGAATAGAATAGTGTGTGCTGAGATCAATCAGCAGTATTTTAAAATGTTCAATCAAAAGTACGCGCATTCAAAAACATTAGAAACTAATGCAATGCAATGAAGACTTTTGCCTATTCTCACTTGTGTTACACAGCACTAACCAGTGTGTTTACTACCATTTATGTCTTTTTATATGTGCTAGCTGTGTTCTACTACTACTACTTTTTTATTTTGCTTTTTTTTCTTGTTTATCCCCCCTTTGTCCCCCCCTTTCTCTGTCTCTCGACCATAGAGATTCAGAATATCCAAAGAGCGTCTTTTTATGATGTCTCTAGTCTCCATGAATCGCCAGGTGAAGGTATACGATGCTGTAGGTCTCTGCTTACCAGCGCATTGTGTACTTTCAAACACTCCCATGGCTTGTAGACCTGGGCCCTGGTCCCTCTAGCTGGCTAACTTTAGAGTTAGCCGGATCCATCCGGAAGGAAGCGTGACTTGGCTGATTCATTAGGAAGCCCAAACTGACCATCGATGAAGATTGCATGAAAAATGAATGCATGTGCTTAGTAACTTAATGCAGAGTACTGACACTGCATAACAAACATTTGAAAGTGACTCTATGGATGCGCTGGCTACAAGGATTAGGGCCCTTGCTTGTTCTCTGAGTGCCTTTCAGCAATTTTGATTTACACATTCGCTAAATATTCTCTATTACAATGAATCACAAGTTATTAAAAAAATGACTATAATACAGTAGTAAAAATCTAGACGCATTATGATATTATTTTCTTTTTAAATTTAGAGATTCCCTCAAACGCAGCTTAGTTTTCAGCATTAAGAGCGTGTGTGTGTGTGTGTGTGTGGTACGGTGCTTATGTCCTTGCTTCTGGCGGTCAGACAACTTGTTTGTTTTAAGTGTCAGACGGCGATTTGATAGTCCGTGTGAGGGAGATGGAGTTTGGGTGAGGGGTGGAGGAATTCTGTAGTGTCTCCGACAGGGAACACGGAACAATACACGTCTTGTTTCACTGGAATCCAAATGACTCGCTCAGCCCTGTGCCAGTCAACACTGACAGCTCAGTAAATTCTCCACGGAGGTAACGGAAGTCACGTCAGGAGCCCCATGATGAACAGAACATTACTTGGAAGTAGTTCTTAAGAAAGACGTTTACAGGAGTTCTGCAAGACCTAGAATTATAAATGTACCCCCAGTAGTTAGACTTTACCAGCCCCCAATGAATTTTTTGTTTAATTTCTTGTGTGTTGAGTGATTGAAGTTTGACTTGTTTTGCTGTATAACACTGCTATCAGACTCAAATTCATGAATGCAATTTTTCTGATTAGGAATTTCTTGTTTATTTCTAAGCAAATTTATTTACGTTGATTTATTCAGTTGCTGAAAGGAGAGTAACATTACTTAGAGAGAGAACTTGATTTACATGTCTGGGTTATATTTCACTCAAAGGGGGAAAAATACGAGTATATGAGAATTTTTTTTCTCTCTCGTTTAAATCTAATTTCTATAGTAGAATTTAAAATAGTGGCAAAATTATTTGTTTTATTAAAATTAATTTATTACAACAAATACTTACAGAAAGTATCAATAATTTACATTTTTATATTCTGTAACAAGAATTGGAGTGGAAAATGTACTTGGTGGCAAACTATATTTGTAACTTATTTTTGTAAAAAAACAAAAAATTTAATAAGTGGAATGAACTTTTTGTAAACATTAGTAATGTTATAAACACAAATAACTGCACTGCTAAATACACACTGCCATTGAAATGCTCCACACTTAGTTGTAAAAATGCGCTGCACACAAAGATTTATACGGTGTAATCATTGTAGTCTTTTAATATTAAGAGTTCAGTAACAAGTTGTTTTTTTTTTTTTAATCTGTCTGATGAAACCATGAGTAGTTGCTTATCATCTGACTCAATGAACTGCAAGGTATTGGTGTGAAATATGTCCTGGACATGATCTAGAGTTTCTGAAGTTCACCCTTCCATTTACTTTCTTTTGCAGCTTGTGCTTGTTTATAGATGTAGTCTTATCCTTGGCACTCTTCATCTGTTTCATGTCTCCATTTGCCTAGCACTGGACCTGCACCTGCTGGCATAGAAGGGGCCATTGGCTCTTGAATTGGCTGTCTGAACTTGTGGCATTGAGTCAAAATACACTGTACTACTTTCTGAAAGTTATTTTCTGTTTTCTTTTGGGATATGACGATTAAAGAATAAAAGGACAGTTTTTTTAAATGGTTTTTGTATGAATGCAAAAATACACAGCGTATTTTGACCTCCTGCTTGGTGTTGTTGAATTAGAGCTTTAGTTGTAGTTGTCCATCTTCACATGATTTGGCTGTGCTGTGCCACTCTCTTTATTAATTACATCTATAAGTGCTTTGATCAAACTAACCGATTGGTTTCTTTCTGTTTTCTCACTCCTCATGGTAGTGGACCGTATTGTTGGTCTGGATCAGGTGGCAGGGATGAATGAGACTGCATTCGGGGCTACATATAAGACCAAAAAGGGCATGTTCCGCACTGTGGGTCAGCTCTATAAAGAGTCCCTTACAAAACTCATGGCCACACTCAGAAACACCAACCCCAACTTTGTCCGCTGTATCATCCCTAATCATGAGAAAAGAGTAAGTGACGTTTGTCCTTTCAGTTGGAAGTAAATATGTCCTACAGTTTAATTAAATTAAATGATTAAATTTCTTTAATGTGCTCATGCACGTCTTTGATGTTGTCATTCTTCTAGGCTGGTAAACTGGAGCCTCATCTGGTTCTAGATCAGCTGAGGTGTAATGGAGTTCTAGAAGGGATCCGGATCTGCAGGCAGGGGTTCCCTAACCGTATTGTCTTCCAGGAGTTTAGACAGAGGTGTGTATCACATATCTCATTTAAGAGTAGAGAAGCACCATGTGTCTTAAGATGCTGTAGCTTTAATATTACTGTATTTTATCAGTGATAAAACTGTCATATCTGTTTTCCTCTCAGATACGAGATCCTTACTCCTAATGCAATCCCCAAAGGTTTTATGGATGGCAAGCAGGCTTGTGAGAGAATGGTGAGATTTCTGGAATAGTTTACCTTTTAAAGTATTTTTAAAAAGATAAGAATTGTTTAAATGTAATCATGTTTCACAGTATTACAGCTTTTACTGTCTATCGATTAAAAGCAGCCTTGGTGAGCATTAAAAACTTAAATCTTACTGGCTCAAACATTTAAATGGTAGTGTAATTGTTTTGGACATTTTTCAAATTATTTTTCATATACGTTTTCAAAAGATTTGCTTCTTAATTTTATTATTATTATTATTAATGATCAATTAGTATATCTAAATGTCACTTTAAATAATAATAATAATTAAATCACACCTAATAACTCAATAATGCATCTCCCCAAAGAGCTTTATTATAATAACGAAATTTAGGTCTTTTTTTTTTTACATTTAAATAGAAGAGTTTATTTTATGTTATGTTTTACTGATGTCCTTTATTGATAAACCAGCATTTAAACTTTTGTGTCTGCTAAATATCAAGTATCATCCAACAATCCGATCTGTAGATCCGAGCCTTGGAGCTTGATGCAAACCTCTACCGGATCGGGCAGAGTAAGATCTTCTTCCGCACTGGAGTTTTGGCACACCTGGAGGAGGAGAGAGACCTGAAAATAACAGATATCATCATCCACTTCCAGTCAGTCTGTCGAGGATATCTGGCTCGCAAGTGAGTCCAACTGCAGATGCCTGATCTAAATCTGGCCACATGCAACTATTACTTTTTATAGTATAGAATAAAATGTATTCTTATGAGACCTTGACAGTGAACTGCTGCTGTTTTGCGGTTGTTTGTTTCAGAGCCTTTGCTAAAAAACAGCAGCAGCTAAGCGCTTTGAAAGTCCTGCAGAGAAACTGCGCTGCCTACCTGAAACTACGCCACTGGCAGTGGTGGAGACTCTTCACAAAGGTTGGTCTCGGCTTTTGAAAGAGACGGTTTTCATAACTGACCAGGTTTTGCGTTTCTATCTAAAACAAATGTATGTGTTTACAGGAGAAGTTGAATCTTTAAAAACTCATTTGCAGTGTTGTTGCCGATAATTTTTATTTACGACGTGCATTACATGTGTGTCTGTAGGTGAAACCCCTCCTCCAGGTGACCCGTCAGGAGGAAGAAATGCAGGCCAAGGATGAGGAGCTCATTAAAGTGAAGGAGAGGCAGGTGAAGGTAGAGACCGAACTAGTGGAAATGGAGCGGAAACACCAGCAGGTTAGCACACACTCACCTGTTCCCTATGTCTTCTGAAAATACACAGTGCTATTTCAGTGTTATGTTTTTGACCTAATAACCAATAGAATGAGATGCATTTAAAGACACTGTATATGTACATGTATATGGCCTCGTTTTAAACTGTGGTCTCTTGTGGCTTTGCTCAGTGTAGTGGATCTTTCTCAATGTTATGAAATCTTAGAGTCTGTCAACCAAATTCAGTGTTAAAATGTTGTAGAAAAGTGAAAAGACTTGGTTTGATGTTTGTTTCAGCTGTTGGAGGAGAAGAACATCTTGGCAGAGCAACTGCAGGCTGAGACAGAATTGTTTGCTGAAGCTGAAGAGATGAGGGCTCGCCTGGTGGCTAAAAAACAAGAGCTGGAGGAGATTCTTCATGACCTGGAGTCCCGTGTGGAGGAGGAAGAGGAGAGGAACCAATCTTTGCAGAATGAGAAGAAGAAAATGCAGTCACATATACAGGTGAGGACTTCACTGGGCAAATATAGTCCTTGAACTGCTGTAAATTTCAAATAGGCCTCATAATCTATAACTTCTGTGTTGTGACTTTAGGACCTAGAGGAGCAACTAGATGAAGAAGAGGCTGCTCGACAGAAGCTTCAGTTGGAGAAGGTGACTGCTGAAGCCAAGATAAAAAAGATGGAGGAAGATATTCTGCTGCTGGAGGACCAGAACTCTAAATTCCTAAAGGTCAGTGCAAAAGTCAAACCGCATAATACAAATGCAACCCAGGGCCTTTCTTGTAAGAAGAACTTTTCAGGAGCAAACTGAGCTCTTGCCTCTCTATCCCTTAGGAGAAGAAACTCCTGGAGGACCGTGTCAGTGAGATGACCTCTCAGCTGGCTGAGGAAGAAGAGAAGGCCAAGAACCTTGGCAAAGTCAAAAACAAGCAAGAAATGATGATGGTAGACCTGGAAGGTGAGGACTGTGTGGAATATGGGTCATTTTATTTAAGTGAATGTAAAGCAGTGAGTCTTACATATTTATGTGTGCGTTTGACCCTCAGAGCGTCTGAAGAAAGAGGAGAAAACTAGACAGGAGCTAGAGAAAGCCAAAAGAAAGCTGGATGCTGAGACCACAGACCTACAGGACCAGATAGCTGAACTGCAGGCCCAGATTGAGGAACTAAAGATCCAACTGGCCAAGAAAGAAGAGGAGCTACAGGCTGTACTGGCCAGGTGAAGATCTTTTCATTGAGGAAAACTGAGTAACAAAATTATTTGGCTGTCGTCTAGCTAAACAATAACTTATGGTAGGCCGAGTCATGTTGGTGTCATATAAATTGGAATATTAGTCATGGAAAAATTGTATTCTTGACCTTTGTGTTTGGTTAACATTGTGCAGTGCTGAAATAATTTAGTAAATTGGGATCACATTGCTGTTGCTAAATCATATTATTTACATGCTTGCACATGTTTTTTTTTATATATATATATAACATGGGCGTTCAGTTTGTATTATTTTATTTTAAATCTGTTATGATTACCAAGGCAGAAATACAGTGAAAATATTTTAAATGTTTTGAAATAAAATTACAATGAAAAAACCTGATTATTTAAAACAGAAATGGGTTACACTTTATTTTCGAGTGTCCTTGTTGCATTAATTATATTACATTTAAAGGGATAGTTCACCCAAAAATGAAAATGGGATGTTTTTCTGCTTACCCCCAGGGCATCCAAGATCTAGGTGACTAGATTTTTTTTCTTCTTCAGTAAAACAGTGAAAATGTAATGGCACTGGGTGGCTTTGAGAGTAAAAAAAAAAACATACACAGACAAAACCAAATGAATTCCTGCGGCTCGTGACGATACAAACAACGACACCGAATTATCGGTCTGTGCAAGAAACTGAACAGTATCTATATTAATATATATATATATATATATATATATTCTAATATTTTTTATTTATTTTTTACTTTTTTACTTTTGATCGAACACAATGTCCAACTGTCCTGCACATGTTTACAACAGGCCATGACTTATTTTAAGGATCCTAGCTGAATAAAAGTGCTCATATTAATTTCAGGACTATTTAAATAATCAGGATTAGAGAGAGTTTGTAGAATATAACTTTTATATAATTTAGCATGCATCGCTGTGTTAATAATCTTTATGCATCTTTGTTGTTCCACAGAGGTGATGAGGAAGTCGCTCAAAAGAACAACGCTCTGAAACAAGTACGGGAACTGCAGGCCCAGCTAGCTGAGCTCCAGGAGGATCTGGAGTCTGAGAAAGCAGCCAGAAACAAAGCTGAGAAACTCAAGAGAGATCTGAGTGAGGAACTGGAGGCTCTGAAGACTGAGCTGGAAGACACCCTGGACACCACTGCCGCCCAGCAGGAGCTGAGGTACGAGAGTCTACATCAGCAACTAAACTCAAGACCACAAAATAGAAGTTTTTAAAGGCATAATTCACCCAAAAATCAAAATTCTGTTATTTACTTTACATTTCAGTTTTTTCAAACCTTTTAAGGAATGTTGGTAAGCAAAGAGTTGAACTTTTTCAAAAAAAGAGTCAACTCTTTGGTTACCAACATTCTTCAAAATATTTTTCATGCAGGTTCAGAACGTTTTTTTACATTAAAAAAAAAAAAAAAGCTAAAATTATTCTAAAACTTTGGTGCCAACACTTTTCTATGGTTAGCTATTTAAAATGAGTCTTCTGGTAATGTAAGTAGAGAGTTGACCGCTTCTCCTCCTCGTCTTGCCAAACAACATGTCTTTATCTCATGAAGGAGCAAGCGAGAGCAGGAGGTGGCAGAGCTAAAGAAGGCCATCGATGAAGAGCTGAAAAACCATGAGTCTCAGATCCAGGAGATGAGACAGAGGCACGGCACCGCTCTGGAGGAGATCTCTGAGCAGCTGGAGCAGGCCAAGAGAGTAAGCCACAGAGATGAAGAGTAAATGACTCATTACTGTAGTGAGGGATATCAGTTCTAGTGCCTCGACTGGAACGCTGCCAGTCTGCTGTCAGAATGATGTGTTTGGAATTCATTTCCTCATTCAGTGATTGAATATTGTATGGTCTCCTGTTGATGCAGATCAGGCAAAATCTGGCTCTCTCTCACACTGTCTTTCTGTCAAAATTAGGTGAAGTCAAATCTGGAGAAAAACAAACAGACTCTTGAGGGCGATAATAAGGAGCTGACCAATGAGGTGAAGAGTTTGCAGCAAGCCAAGTCTGAATCTGAGCACAAGAGAAAGAAACTTGAGGCTCAGCTGCAGGAGTTCATGGCCCGCTTCAGTGAGGGAGAAAAGGTTAAAGGAGAGCTTTCAGACCGCTCCCACAAACTACAGGTCAGTGCTGTTAGACTGTGTCACATAAACTACAAGTGAGTGCTGTTACACTTCATATCAGAATCATTTCTGCTATTATTATTTCTTGTTGAAATACTGTCAGGCCATCCCCTCCCTCACATACTAAAAAATAACTGTCGTTTTATTGGTTTTTCACGATTATGGTTTTATGTGAGTTGTCACATTGCAGTTATTGCATTTACAATTTTTGTATTTAATTGTAATTGTTATTAAATAAATTGCAATAATTAAATATTATTATTATTATTATTGCAATTATTAAAATTAATGGCAATTCTTCAGTTCAGTCCAGCATGTCAACCTAAGTGTGAATGCAACCTTAGATCAGAATTGAGGGTACTTGTTAAACATCGCTCCACTGTTAATTTATTTCTTTATTTGTCATTTGTTGCAGACGGAACTGGACAATGTTTCTGCTCTATTGGAAGATGCTGAGAAGAAGGGAATTAAGATGGCCAAAGATGCCTCCAGCTTAGAGAGTCAGCTGCAGGACACTCAGGTAATGCGTCTCTGCGAACAGGAAGCCCTGCAAGCGTGGATGAAGCAATTACATGGAATAATAAAGCAATAGATAATTAATAAAAACAGTAGATAGACTTGAATGGTGAATGTTTGTGTTTGAGCCATGATTGATTTAATATTCTGGATGTATAGGAGCTGCTTCAAGAGGAGACACGTCAGAAGCTGAACCTGAGCAGCCGCATCCGTCAACTGGAGGAGGAGAAGAACAACCTCTTGGAGCAGCAGGAGGAGGAAGAGGAGGCGCGAAGGAACCTGGAGAAACAACTGGCAACTCTACAATCCCAGGTATGTGCAATCACTCCATATTTTTTTATTAGGAGAGATGGTAGGTCAGTTAATATCAACGTCTTACACATCAGTTGACACATTCAGTAATTATGTGTTTTACTCTACCACTGACATGTTGGCTAGTCGTATTTGAGGACCAGAAGTGGGTTACATAAACGTGTTATTGTCAGACTTCTGTTCAGAAAGGAAATCAGATGTACTACTTAAATATCTGAAAGTAAAAGCAATCCTCCTTTCTTGGATAGCTTGTGGAGACCAAGAAAAAGCTGGAGGATGATGTGGGAGCTCTTGAAGGCCTGGAGGAGGTCAAGAGGAAACTGCAGAAGGACATGGAGGGAGCCAGTCAGAAACTGGAGGAGAAGGTCATCGCCTTTGACAAGCTGGAGAAAACCAAGAACAGGCTACAGCAAGAGCTTGATGACCTTATGGTGGACCTGGACCACCAGAGACAGATCGTCTCAAACCTGGAGAAGAAACAGAAGAAGTTTGACCAGGTATGAATTGTTTTAGTTGAACATTTCACCCTAAAGTGAAATTTCTGTAATTTACACTCCCTCATATCATTCCAGAACCATAGGACTTTTCGTACCAGTTTAAAAAATAAATGACCATAATATCAGATGTTCTGTCATTCTATTGAAAGCCCATTCCACTTTTCAAGTTTTAAAGCTTAATTTAATCCAGTACTTCTGAAAAAGACTTTAAATTAAACCAATGTAATTTTAGGCTTTTTTTAGTTCATGAATAAACTTTGATCAATGCACATATAGAGAGTTCATCAAATATGGGAAACTGAAGCTCACGCATACTTGCTTGATGTGTGAGAACTACCCTTTATGGTGTCTTTATGAACTTAAGCGTCTAAGATTTAGTGGAATGCACTTTCAATGGATGGACAGAAATCGTACAAGTCTTTTAATTTGTATTTGAAAGATGAACTCAGGTCATGTTTGCAGCAATATGAGGGTTACCAAGTGATTTTAAAGATTTGTTTTTAAGAGAACTTTAAACTTAACTTTTTTTATATATAGTGCCAAATTTGTAATTAACAGATGTTTTTCACTAAAATGTAATAATTATTAAAAAAAAAAAATCGAACAAAAGCATTTGTTGATGTTTTTTAGATGCTGGCGGAGGAGAAGACCATCTCTGCACGTTACGCTGAGGAGAGAGACCGTGCGGAGGCCGAGGCGAGAGAGAAGGAGACCAAAGCTCTGTCTATGGCCCGAGCCCTGGATGAAGCTCTGGAGGCTAAAGAGGAATTTGAGAGACTAAACAAGCAGCTCAGAGCCGAGATGGAGGATCTGATGAGTTCCAAGGATGACGTGGGCAAGAATGTAAGTCACATATTACATATGTGGTGGTTTGAATCCATCATGATGTTTAAAGAAACTGTGGTGTTTTGTAAACGGCAGATTTCATCAGCTGTTTTAGTTTTGAGAGCTCATAATATGCTGTCACCCCACAGCATGTGATAACTGAGTGTGATGCAACAAGTTTCAGGTGTCAAGTAATTTGCCTGTTATCAGTGACAACAGAATACTTGGCAAAGTGACAAAATCAGCCAGTCACAGCATATGCATGTTTAATGTGATTTTAGACTGATGAGATTTATAGAGTGCCATGGCAAACATACTGTAAACCATTACCTTGGTGTAAAGCTATGTAGTGGTAGCTTGTACATGTAGATATGGCATAGATGTGAGATAAAGATCAATTAATAACGTAATCAAACAGACAAGGAACAT
>JAUMHI010000041.1:3250402-3281067 GCA_032359435.1 Enteromius unitaeniatus
TATATATATATATTAGTTTAAAAATACACATGCATATATAATTTTATTATGCAAAATATTTTTTTTTTAGCTGTTTATATCCTAACAACTGAATATGGCAAAGTAAAACCACAGTAAATTATCCGTTTGAAAACAGATCTGCTATGTAGGGGACTATAAAAAAAAAACCTGTAGAAATGCAAAAAAGCTAATAGTTACAAATGTACTATTATTTGCATTCGCTGAAAACCACAACAATCACTAAATGTAATATTCTGCTGTTACTCGCACCGTGTAATTTAAGCATTTAGATGCATTTAATGGAAATTGCTCCCATATTTTGGAGGACTTTGGACGCACACTTTTTCCTGCAGACGCTTCTGCACCCTCCATTACTGTGTATCTGTGTGTATTTGTGCATCTTGTGGTCGCGCTTCTCAGTAACGTGAGCAGCCCAACTAATCGATAACGGTATTGGTTGACAGCGAATTTCATTATTGATAATTAGCGATTTTATCAATCAGTTGCAGCACTAAAAATTATTGTAATTTCCAAACATCACAACTTCCATTTCATGCTGATTTGGATATATTCTACCGTTAATTAATTAAAAGCACAAGTTTTATACTTCATTCATGTCCATTCCTTCAGGGCTGCCCTCTTGGATGAGAAGAGGAGACTGGAGGCTCGTATCGCCCAGCTGGAGGAAGAGCTAGAAGAGGAACAGAGCAACATGGAGCTCCTGAACGATCGCTTCCGCAAGACCACTATGCAGGTGCGGTGTTGAGGAAGCTGCTGTAATTATGACCAAGCTGTCTTCAACAGTTAAACTTATCAACATGGCCTTTTCTCAAAGCTCTGTGTGTTGATCAAGTCTAATTGTTAATCCTCATATGCATTCTTGACTACATTTGACACACCACGTGTTTAGTAACAGCAGATGTGTCTGTGTTTCAGGTGGATACCCTAAACACAGAGCTGGCGGGAGAGCGCAGTGCCGCCCAGAAGAGCGAGAACGCCCGTCAGCAGCTGGAGCGGCAAAACAAAGATTTGAAGGCCAAACTGCAGGAACTTGAGGGATCCGTGAAATCCAAGTTCAAGGCTTCTATCGCCGCCCTTGAGGCCAAGATTATCCAGCTAGAGGAGCAGCTTGAACAGGAAGCAAAGTATGCAACAGTGAAAAGAAAGCGATTAATGCCATATTCTGACTGAACAAAAACCACTGGAACTAACTTGTGTTTGTGCAATGGTGTATGATCTGTGTGCTTCACAGGGAGAGAGCTGCAGCCAATAAGATTGTGCGTCGCACAGAGAAGAAACTCAAGGAGGTGTTCATGCAAGTGGAGGATGAGCGTCGCCACGCTGACCAGTACAAAGAGCAGGTGAATAAAACCCAAATCCTTTTTTTTTTTTTAATCCTCAGAGTGTACTAGGTCCCCAACCGCGTGCACTGGATAAATTCAGATTCATTAAGTTTCCACTTTCCAAGCATCAGACAATATGTGACCCTGGACTTAAGTGTACATTTTCGAAATTCGAGACTTGTACATCACAAGCTGAATAAAAAAACATTGATGTATGGTTTGTTCGGATTGGACAGTATTTGGCAAGATACAAATATTAAACAATCTGGAATCTGAGGGTGCAAAAAAAATGTCAATATTGAGAAAATCGCCTGTTGTCTGTCAGTTTGTCGAGTTCTTAGTAATGCATATTAGCAATCAAAAATGACGTTTTGATATATTTATGGTAAGGAATTTACAAAATACCTTTATGGAACATGACCTGTACTTAATATCCTATTTTGGCATAACTTTGACCCGTAAAATGTGTTTTTGGCTATTGCTACAAATATACCCCAGCGTCTTGAGACTGGTTTTGTGGTCCAGGGTCACATATTTCCATGTGTTTATGAAACCTATAAGTATTATTATAGTTTCTGTACCTAGATTAGCTGAATTTATTACTAGTCTTTTTTCCAAACTATGCTACCAAGGTACTGGACAGATTTTGGGCAGCATTTTTTTGATCTAAAATACAGTAAAAACAGTTATATTGTGAAACTTTTTCTTACAATTTTAAACAACTGTTTACTATTAGTGTATTTTAAAGGGTAATTTAATCATGTGATTGCAGAACTAAATTTGTAGCATCATTACTCCGGTCTTCAGTGTCACATGATCCTCCAGAAGTCAATTATTATGTTATACCTTAGTCAAATAGATTTCAGACCACTTTGCTCTCAGAGATCAATTCAATTTCATATTTACAGATCTAAACATAATGCACAATAAATTGTAGTTAGTTGCTTTTCTCTCATAACAGAGAAATCTGAGACTCCGTTTCTGTCTGTCTTTTAGATGGAGAAGGCAAACTCCCGCATGAAGCAGTTGAAGAGGCAGCTGGAGGAGGCTGAGGAAGAGGCGACTCGAGCGAACGCCTCCCGCAGGAAGCTGCAGAGAGAGCTGGACGATGCCAACGAAGCTACTGAGGGTTTGAGGCGAGAGGTCAACACGCTCAAAAACCGCCTCAGGTACACAGGTCACACATTAATACTGATATACTGCAATACTTTAGATCCTAGTATCAACATCTGACCCTGTTTATTTATGCGTTCCTATCTGTTTCTACACTTAAGTTTGAACATTTGTTGTTTGGCAGTGTTATTGATTACAAAACCTACATTTTCAGAAATTCCAAGGCAGAAAGGAAAAAAATACTTTATTGTAATATTTCTATTTTAATTTAAAATTCTTATTTTTAGTATTAACATTACTAAAAGTAAAAGTGAGTTAATGCTAAATAGAAATATTTTGGAAATGGATGGCCGTAAAAAGTCATCTTTGGCGGATCTTAATTGACGAGATCAATGGCAGGGAAAGAGTTGATGCCAAATAAAAAAACTTAAAAATGCTAAAAGGGCCTAACAAATGATTAAAGCTGGAATCAAAATAAATGAATGCTAAATACAAATATAAGAAGAATTTTACAAATGCACATGAAATTACTAAAGTGAAATAATATTAATGCATGCGAAATAGATGCAACTTAATATGCAACTATAAAAAAAAAACGTGTAAATGTAATAAAATAAAATTATTTATAGAATGATAAAAAAAATAACAATTAAAACTGAAATAAAATAATGCCAATAATAATACTTTTTGCCATATATAAAACATTACAGATGCACATAAAAAGTTTTTTTTTTTTTTAACTAATAAAAAATGACTAAAGCACATAAAATCACTAAAATCGTAGCACTAAATGAAGTATAAAAAAAATGAACTATAACCAAATTGAAGAAAAATTCTATAATCTATAATATATAGAGGGCTGGGTAATAAACACTGCTAATGGCTTATTCCCTGTCTCCTGCAGACGTGGAGGTCCCGTCAGCTTCTCCTCCAGTCGTTCTGGCCGCAGGCAGCTGCAGATGGAAGGGGAGTTTTCTGACGACGACGCAGACAGCAAAGCCAGCGACCTGAACGAGAACCCGCCGCCTCAAGCTGAGTAGAGCACAGCGCCCTCCTGTGGTCATCCAGCCCCACTGCTTCCACTTCCAGCACCTCGCTCTTCTCCTTTAGCTATGTGGGGTCTGCGGTACAGAGAGAGGACCAGGGAGCGGTGTAAACACACACACACACACACACTCACACTCAGACGTAAGCTACCCTCAAACCTCCGTTTCTATCCCCTCCCGACCAAGGGAGCATCAACTCTGCCTTATCTAAATACAAGATGCTTCAAGACCGAGCGAACACATGCCAATTAGTGTTTCCTGCAACTGTAGCCTACGAAATAGCGCGCTCATGACAGAACACACTATAGAAGTGCATTTTAAATGTCCAACTTTGCTTCGTGTACATGAATATGCTCATTCATAAGAGCGTGCAGTGAAAAAAGTGTTCACTCCAGTCTAGTTTAATGACATCAAATCATCATCTAGCTAAAGCTAACACGACGGATGGGATTATAGCTGTACAGTACAGTTCTCCAAATAAACACAGTCTGCAGATATTGGGTCGATAGAGATGCATGTGCTGCTCGTTCGCTTCAAGCCAACACTAAAAGAAGAAAAAAAAAGTCCTGTGGCGCTGGACCGGATCTGAAACGGACCAGAAAAGGAAAAACTGTGAAAAAGCTGCTCGCTTCAGCATCTCATTAACATTTAAATACATGAAATAGTTAAACCGCAAGAAGTCCTGCGCGTTTATCTTCGTTTGACTGCAGGCCTGTTGTGTTTTGTTTGGGACTTGATGAATTGGGAGGATCGCCTTTAACTGCACATTATTAGAAAGCCATTAAAGGCCATTTCAACTGGAAAGAAAATCTTGAAGTATGAAGCATACATGACTTTGCATATGTAATCTTTTTTTTTTTTTTTTTCCCCGCATATGTGACCGTATGATGGTACATCTCAAACCCGGCTGCTCTGTTAGATACACTACAAGTGAAACCAAAAGCGAAGTTTATTGGAGCTTGAAGGAAGCGGTCCAGACGTCAATGAGAGATCAGCAACTGGAAATATTCAACACGTTCATTCACAGGCACTTGAATGAGTTTTGGTAACCCCAGACTGGGAGTTTAGCTGTGGACGGGATGCTTTGAACACTAGTAGTATTAAGAGGAAGAAACGGAAAGCGTACTAACCTGTTCCACTGTTAGCATTTAATGACGTGTTTCTTAAAGTGCCTTAGACACTAATTAGAAAACATCCACGGAAGTATGTCACGTATCAGTAATGAAGAAACGCTAATATGAAGGTAGAACCGGCTGAAGGCAATTAAAATAAAATGCTATGTAACCCGTTTTGGTTCTTTTGTATTTTACTCCGTTATGAATCATATCCAGTATATAGGTCTCGTATCCCTTGTATTCTCATGAAGATCTGAGGGAAATCAGTGTTAATGTTGGTTTGATATAAAGAAGCCTCTGCCTCTGGCGGCGAGGAGCAAGCGTGATTTCGTTTGGTTTAAAGCTTTATCATCCATGATCTAGTTACTATAATTGCAGTTATCATTATTATTGCTATATTATCACTTCTATTATTGGACTGGCTGTTGACAACCAGGCGTTCAGCTGCAAATGTCTTCTCCTCTTGTTTTTCTCTTGTATACTGTAACTATTTCTAGATGACAGTGAGTTTTGTAAAGGAAACAAATAAAACATTCATTGTAGAAGAAGCATGCTTTCTCCCGTTTCTGAAGTTGCTTTCAATTCTTACTGAAATAAAAAGGAATGACGGTTGTTTATTTCATAGGTTGATCGATGTTATTTTAATGCTTGGTATGGAAATATAATTTATTTATATTCATGTATTCTATTTGTATTTGTGGGTAGATGCACAGTCAAAAATAACCATGTGTTTCGTATATAAATGCGTAGGTGTTTTTTTCTATAGAACACAGTTATGTATCTGCTGCTCTCGTTAACCCTAATGCCACACTAAATATGCTCAAAATTACACCATTTAATTTGTGCTATTCATTTAATTCAGGGGTCACCAAGTTCAGTCGTGGAGGGCCTGCAGAATTTAGCTCCATCCTTAATCAAACACTCCTGAAGCAGGTCATCTAGGTATACTAGAAACTTCCAGGCAGGTGTGGAGTTAAGTCTAGAGGACAAAGGCCTTCCAGGGGTCCGGTCTTTGTACCTCGCTAACTCGGTTAGCTGGATTTGATTATTGTGGATTTGTCCTGATCTTGGATCGTTCGGTTCTTTGAAACTCATCCGGGACTTGCTGTCACGGCAACAGGTCCGTAAGCTTGAACCTGTTGGGGAGCAGGTTTACTTCATGTAATCAGGATTTAGGCTGCGCTCCTGGCGGGTTGTGATTGGTTGAAATGGCGAGGTCACACCTGATTGGCTAAAGAGCATGGCTGACGCGGACTGACTCACGTGGGAAAAGAGAAGTATCTTGCAAGAAAGTGTAGAAAATAATTACAATGATTCACAAACTACATATCTATATATATATATATATATATATATATATATTAAAAAATAAATTTTATTTTATATATATATATATATAAAAATATAAATAAAATATCATGTCAAGGAATAAACGTAACATGGGCAGCACTAACGCATTTAATTTGGTGTCTACTGTTTGCCAGCCCTCTCTCCTGGCTTTTCCAGCATTTACTGTGTTTCCCGGAGTCTTTATTAAAGTGCCACCAAAAAAAAAAAAATCCAAAACTATGAGCTTAAAGTCAAAATATTTCAAGAATAACATCTTTAAAGAATAGAGAGCACCCGGAGATATCCTCTGCTTTTAAAATCTGGCAGTTTTATAGCAAAATACAAACAATATGGATATTATAACATGACATGTATATTGTAGCCTGACATATAGCTGAAATGGCTTTAGTTTAAGCTTGCAATGTAAATCAATAATTATAATATATAAAAAATATATAATAATGACAGAACAAAAAGACCAACAAGTGGGCGGGCAATATGCTAATGTTCCATGTGTATTGGAATGATTCAGAGACCTTCATACAGTGTGCACTCTTAGATTTTAAACTTTGCCGGAAGTTAACATTCACTTGAAACGGTTACACGCTGCATGAAAGGTCACTTTTAAAAATTCATAATAGGGACAAAACTATATGGCGTTTTATTTATCCTTCATATTGGTTTTGTTAAAAAAGGACCGGTCACCCAAAAATCATTAATTTGTCATTAATCATCTTTGCAACACAAATGAAGATATTTTTGATAAAAGGCATGCCCTTTCTGTCTCAAACAGCAACTGATATGTTACCAGGCCCAAAAACGTAATAAAAACATTCAAGTAGTCCATCATCAGTGGTTAAATCTTTTAATGTTTTATTTTTTGTATTTACCTTATACTAATATACATTATGTATCTGAATTTTAAAAAACTGTGACCAGTCTTAAAGAAAAATTTAGCTGACTAACTTAAGGCTAGTGTTAATGTTTTATGCAGCCGGCCCCTGAAGTCGAACACAAAGGTCTTGAGGGTTTGGAACGACTTGGATTTCCTTGGGGTCCCCAGTAACATTACTACAACCAATATCCATCCGCCAACGTTTTTTATTGAATTGATTTTTAGAGCTTGTATTCTAAACAAAAATGACAGCATTTTAATTCCAGAATCAAGACAAAAATAATCTACACAAATAAGAATTTTCAAGGTGAGCATCAGTTAAAATTACACCCAACCGCTTCAGCATTTTTAGAAAATAAAATAAAGCAATATATAAAATTGGATTTTAAAAGTCAGTCCATCACAATATCCACAGAGACGACCAGAGACCACACATTTAGGATGTTACACTGAGCACACACACACACACACACACACACAGACACCTGACCTGTTGCTTGTCAACTCTGAGCGAACGCTGTCATCTTTGGTGCCATTTCTCATTTGAACACAGTCGTAAGATGCAGGTGAGCGGTGCCAGACATTTTGAAATGAACAGGTGCTTGCGAAGGATGAAATGGATCAGAGAGACGTGGAAGGAAGATCAGTCCAGTGAGGTAACAGGGACTCGAGAAACCCATCAAACACACACACACACACACAACTAATGTCAAAAGTGGAGCTCTAAGCAATAGCTTACTTTGCATTGAAGCATTTACAGTCCTGCATAGTTATTCAAACTTACAAACTAAGGCGTTTTTATTGACAGTCTTGGGAGTTCTTGTACTGATATTAAGCAAAACTAAACTGAAAGTTCAAGTAGACTATAATCTCATCATTTTCCTCTATGAAAAGCTTTCACACATGATTCATTCATCCATAGAAGAATGTTTTTTTTTGTTTTTTTCTCTTTCACAAGGTCCAGTGAGATACGCAGCACCAAAGACAGCAAGACATCTGCACGCACAGATGAGAGGAACATCATTCGCACTGACCTCGAAAGAAAATATATCACATAATATTAAATGTATATTTTATATACATACCCATTTTATTCTACTAATACACTTAAACATCATAATATGTCCCTGTTGAAAAATTATAAATAATTTACCCATATGTATTATTAACAGCTACTATTCTAACAGTCTTAGAAGGAAACGGTTGGACTATCACATCCCTTTAGGAGTTCAACAAAAATCTACTAAGAAAATAAACACAGGAATGCACGTTTCCAGCCGACATCAACTTAAATAGAAATTATGTTGCTTTGTTTCGTACTCCTCTCGCCTCCTCTAGCTCTATGTCCACAGTGATTAAGGTCTTGTGTAAACATGTTGACAAACAATAAAATTAAAATGCACCCGGCTCACTCCAATCGTCCAGAACACTGATCGATTAAAAGCAGAATGACATTAATTGAAGGAGGGTATTTAATGAATAAAAGTGTAGTAGGTGTTCGTCCAAGCAGCTGAAAACATCCGTCGCCAGCGGTGTCCACTTGTACATTCTGGGTTTGTGGCGGTCAGTGGGACTTCCTCTTCGTGTCTCCCCCCTGACTTTGGTTTGCATCTGTGGGAAATCCAGATAAACTCTTGTTTACAAGATTCACGGCACATGCATTTCAAACCATCTGTTCCAAAACCCAGCGAAAAAACCTTATTAAATACCCTGCTGGGTCTCTCAATCCCAGGAGGTCAACCGTTTATAAAGCTTTTATTTCATGCTGAAAAATTGGTTTGCTTTGAATAAAAATGCTTATTTTTGTGTTGTGAAAAATTGTCAAGTTAAAAGGGTAACTTCTATTATTGTTCATAATATAAAAAAATGTAGCAATATGTAATATATAGATGTGAATACACGTACATCCTTTAAAAAAAAAAAAAAAAGTATGTGTATATTTATAGTCCACCCATATATATTACGTAAAAAAAAATGCATGCAATTAATTGCGATCAATCGTTTGACAGCATTAATATATTCAAAGACTAAGAAATATTGTATGTTTTAAGTTCACGTTACCTAATTAATATTAAAGGCAGGTGTTTTGGTCCAAAAACATGTTATGATGGTGGTATAAATGTGTTTTCTGTGGAAAAACATTCCTCCGATCGAAATGTTTGGCCCTGAGTATTTTGCTAAACACATGCACTATATTATAAGTTCATTGTTTACTTATCCGGTTACTTTTGTCGTGATTTACATGTTTGAAAAAACCTGTCATCAATTCAAGTTATAAAAGCCATCATTTAAATGCATATATTTGAAGAAACTGAAGCTGAACGTGTTAATATCATTAGAAGGTTAATATGAAAACAATTAGTTAACTTTTTGAATGTAAATGGGTCAAAGACCAAAAAGGGTTTAAGCACTAAAACATTTAGGGCCGGTTTCCCGGATAGGGATTAAATTAAGCCAGGACTAGACCTTTGCTAGAAGCATGTCTTACAAAAATGCTTTATCTGTGAGCATTTCAAGACCAAACAATGACAATAAAGTATTTTAAGATATCTCAGTGCAAGCCTTTTCCAGTTTAGACAGCTCTTAACATTTATTCTAATCTAGGACTAGTCTTAAACCCTGTTCGGGAAACTGCCCCTATGTGGAATACTGCTTTTTGAATTGTTGTTGTAGAAGGAAAAAGCATGTTGTACGAATTTTTACATCAATATAGTGGTTATTTCATCCAAATTTCGACATTTTAATCTAAAACCTTAAAAATAGAGACTTTACTTACATTAAATGGGCTTTCTATGGAGATAAAAATCACTTTTGTCAAATTATTTTAAGGCAGACACTTTGACCCAAATGTAAAATTTAGACTCAATAAATATTAATATACCAAATGACCCTGTATAGTTTGACCTCGAGAGATTTGTTACAAAAATCTTTAGGTTACTGCACCTGAAATATTGCCAAATGAACCGTATCAAAACCGAACAAGCCACTTTCAATGGTAACAGAGTTGCGGGCCGTGAAAAAGTTAGGACCCACTCCAGTTAGGACGCTCCCTTAGAAGGTAGCTGCTAGTGCAGGCAGACTAGGTTTTGTAATAGAGCTAATGAAGCACAAAAGGATTGAAACAAGCAAGAGGATATACAGGAACGGTCAACAGCCTAAAACTACAAGACGGCAGGAGCTGGAGGTTTCTGCAGCATTTACCTGAGAAAGCAAGCTGCAAGTGGGGAGGTAGAGCAACCTGAGACCCTGGCTGAAGACTCTTAAACAGATCTGGGGGACGGCAGGACAGGTGGGAAGAAAGATGGACAGAGGGAGAGATGGAAGAGTGCACAGCAATCCAGGAGCAAATGAGATGGCAGGACCAAAGCAGGATGTGAAAGGGAAGAAAGAGGAAGAAAAGTGAAAAAACTGATTAGGGAGACACGGAAAAGGACTCAGACAAGCCACGTTACATAAACGGAGCCAAACACAGGAAACATACAAGCACGAGAGCCGTTGGCTCATGTACACACACACACTCACTCTGTGCCAGGGTGTATCCTGAGTTGGTAGCGGGGGAAGCTCCCATGTTGCTGCAGCCAGGAACTCCAGGGCCTGGAGGGTTGAAGTTGAGGAGCGAGGGGAACTGGAAGGGTAGAGAAACAGGCACTAGACCCCCGAGCATCCCAAAACCCAGGGGGAGCGAGGGGGGCACTGAGCCCAAAAGGTTACTTCCTGAAGCTGAAGACACCTGTGAGGAAAGAGGGGGCTTGATTATTGCTTAGAAAGTACGGGGGGCAAAAGATGTGACATTTTTATTTTTTTTAATTTTGCCGTCCGAGTACACATTAACAAAACTGATTACACAATCTTTAACAAGCAACTGACCTTTGGCTAAAGCCGGTCTTAAAAATATTACTGGCTAATCTCGACTGTTTTTCAGACAAGCATTCACTCATTTCTATTGATAAGGTCTGTGTTTGGACAGATTCAATGAAGTGACTTCATGGGAATTCTCCACAAATACAGTCAAATGTTGCTGACAGGTTTTTTATAATACTGACACAAGGTACCCTGTTGCGGTCCGTAAGATTTTTTTTACTAATTCTAAAACTTAAAACTAATTTTCTATTCAGAAAGAACACAATGAATTGATCAAAAGATCAAAAGTGTGTGTATGTGTATATATATGTCAATTAATTTAATAAATTTAAAAGTTTCCAAAAAATAAATAAGTTGTACAATTGTTCTTCATTGAATATATAGAATAATATCAATATATTTTGACATTTTATGAATGAATATTAAATACCACTGTAATAAATTTCAAGTGAAATAAAAGAAACAAATTGCATTTTAAAATATATTCAAATACAAAACAGTTACTGTAAATTGTAATCATTCCTTAATAAATCTGAATGTGTCAGCACTAAATGTCATGTTAAAACCTTAAGTTCATTGTGATATACTGACAAAATACAGTATACTGTAGAGCTCACAGACTGACAATGAATGTTGTGTAAGAATATTAGCAACAGTTCTGTTTGGAGAAAGCTGTAGGAGAAGGGTTTGCACCAAAAAAGTCGTATTAAATCATTAAAACACTTTATAATGTCAAATCAATAATATTGTATTAAATACACTATGAAAGCACATTACTAAAGAGAAGAAGAAAAGTCACTGTTTAGAGCTTTAACAAAAAAAAAACTAAAAATAACTTCTACCCACAGAGTGGGAAAAAAGCTCACGGCATTGGAAAAGCACAGCACAAACAAAGGCAAGGTAATGATTAATGACTAATGATTCTCAGGGAACACATGCTGATCTACTAAGTGACTGACTGCTGAAGTTGCTTTGCATGCATGCGTTTGCCAGCTGTTTTTATGCAAAGTGCTTCCACTCAGACCCAGTAACTTGGACTGATCGAGGCTGCTGGACTCACCTGGGACAGATGAGAGGAGACAGGTGGAGAGGGCAGGCTCATGGCTGACGCCCGACTCGTTGTAGACCTGGCACTAGCCCCTCCCACTGGCCGCTGCCGCTGGCTGTGATTGGCTGGCACTGCTAATGGGGTGGGGCTACCATCCTTGCACCCTACAGACAGGGGCGTGGCCATTGGTACGGTGTTGATGTTGTTTGCGCCAGCGGTGGGCGGACTACTTGATTTGTGTCCACCTGCAAAACTGTAACTGGCCTGTCCTATTCCAGACTTGACTCCGGATCCCACCACAGTTCCTTGTGTGGTAAACGGCGGCCTGAAGGTTGGACTCTTGGGGCTGTATTGGTGTGAGCTGGAGATTATTTGAGGTCTGGGGTGGGTGAGAGAGGGAGAGGACGAAGGCGAGGGTGAGGATGATGGAGGAGGAGTCGGTGCAGGGGGTCGTGGCGTGAGTTTAATAATAGGAGAGCTGCTATTGTGGGAAGACTTTGTAAGCGTGGCCTGCATGGGCGTGATGAAGTTTGACTGGCTGTGTGGCATCGAGGGAGTCTTGACCTGTGATAGTAGAGTGGAAGGAGAGGAAGCGGTTGGAGGAGGAGACTGCTGAGGGCTCTTGGGATTCATTTGAGAGGGATGAGTGTTCATACGAGGCTGCTGGGAAACCACAGTGCAGCCACCAGCAGTAGTGGATTTAGTAGCACAGTTTTTTATTTGTCCAACAGGGGGCGGAGTCTGAACCAACTTCACTCCCATTGTCCCAAATGACCTCTGCTGCGGGGGCAAGAGAGGCGAGGCGGTAGGGGGCGGACGGGGTTTTGCAGACTGCGTTGTGTTCATTCCTGAAATGCCAGCTCTGTGAGCGAGTGCTGCCGAGGGTCTCTGCACAAGCCCGCCGTCCTTTAGCATCCCGAAGGTCTCGCCTCGCATGGAGGAAGAAGGAGACGAGTTGAGGGAAGGAGAGGTAGTTAGAGTGCTCATATTCACCTTTGAGATACCAGAGGACTCCATTTTTGCTGGAAGGGTGGAATGTGACAGAGGCAAGGAGTAGTGGCTGACTCCAGATGAGGATCCGGGGACACTGGGAGAAGAGGCGGCGGGAACGCCATTGTTCGGCGTCAGTCCCTTGGCAGCGTTACTGAGGAGAGCGAGAGCTTGGGAAATGGAGTCTAGAGAGTTGGCGGCCAGATCCTCGTCCAGGGAATCCGAGAGGCAGATGGGTTCAGAGGGGGAGGTCGGCGGTCTGCATGCTGGGGCGGGTAAGGCAGGCGAGGCCGAGGTGGATCCAACACCTGGAGCGGGTCTCTGTGTCCAGCTGACATCCTGGAGCAATGTCAAATTGTTCACAACTTAGAAACACAGTCAAACAGGAGGACATATAAAACCGGGCCGTATTCACAAAACATCTTAAGGCTAGAAGTAGCTCCTAACTTGTAACTCGATTTGGGAGAAAATCCTAAAAATAGTGGGTGTGTCAGTCCTAAATTTAGGACTCCTATTTTACAAAGCGTTTAGTGCTAAAACTAGCTCCTAAATCTGTGATTAGTGACACTTATCCTGCATCTTTATCTGAATGTCGCAAATAACTTTATTATTTTTAAACCTTCATTTCTTGGAATAAATTACTGTAAGAGACTCCTCCTCTTTCTTATCAGCCAATCGATGTGTGCATATTTAGTAAGCATGCTGACATCATCCACAGCAACGAGGTCAACCTCGCCTTTACTAATTAGTTTAAGACTTCTCTCTATTCTTGAGTAACAGTTTGTCTCAGTAACGTTGTGAATAGGTTTTAAGAGAAAACTCTTAGCTAAAAACTTTTACTGCCATTTAGGAGAACTCTTAGCGGTAAAAAAACGTTTTGTGAATACGAGCCCAGATGAATATATGGATGTCGTGGTGGAAAAACTGGTTCAAGTTTACATACCGTCATTTTGGCAGCTTTTGGGGTTGGAACAATCCTTTTCTTGCCCCTGTTAAATAAATAATTCAGCAATCACAACCAAGCACTAAAAGCCATTACTGGATTATTTTAAAAACCTGTTTATACTAAGACGAATAATCAGTGCAATAAACACTGTAATCTGAACGTTAATGCGTCTGTTCAGACAGTTAAAATTTGCATGGCTTCTACGCAACGGATTGCGAATAGATACGCCCAACCAACAGGATTTGCACTCTTGATCACATACCCAGATAAAACTATGGCTTCATGCTCAAAAACAGGATTTAACAGAAAAACAGTAAGAACCGGCTCTCTTTCTCTTTACTCATGCATTTGGTGTTTTTTGAAGCATCACAGTGAATACAAAAGACTGAACGGCTGTTTGAAAACATGTAAATATCGTTTGACCTCCTTTCTTCTCTCTGATAAGCAAGTGTTAGAAAATCAGAAACTTGCTGCTTTTCTGTAAGCGCCAACAACAGTCATTTTTGTGATTTGGTCTGAAAAGACAAACCGTATGCAAAAATGTGGTCAAGATTTGATGTTGGCGTGAACACCCCTCAATCGAGAGATTCCCGCTGCCCTACATCAAGTACCTTTTTAAAAACCTTTTTGAAAATATCAAATCTTTCATTTTTAACCAACATAATCTACTGAACACATTGGTTTCTTATTCTCTCAAATCCCACTTCTTGACGCCTTAATCCACATGAAGAACATCAAAGAAGAGAAAATGCGTCAGGTTTTTATCATCTACCACACAAACAGAGCGGTGGAATGTGCTTCATTATTATTCATGCACTGCCAGAGACCAACTTTATTAAGTTACAGTGACAGCAACCCTTGAGTCATTATATATTTTGTGTGAACTTGAAGTTAATTGCAGCAGCATCATTTTTAAATGACAAAACACATTTTTGATTAACAATTAAGCACAATTGGTCGCGAACTCAACACTGTCACAGAAAAGCATTAAATTAAGTTCAAGGGACTTCCCTATTAGAGACTAAAGTTAGGTCCTACAGGACATGAGAGACCACTAACAAAACCTATTAATATTTCAGGATGTCTGTCATCAACTGAAATAAGAAAGCATGGGAAATTGACACTTTCTAAAGTTTCTTTGAGAAGTTCTAAGTTGTCAAATTAGTAACTGGGGCATATATCTTAATTTACAATACAGTTCAAATTTTTATTTTACACTCCTGTTCCTAGTCTTTAACCAAATAAGTAGCCAAATTAGCAACTCACCAACGATATATTCCTGATATTTGTGCATTGACATTAAACTCATTTAATGTGCTACTATAGAAAACTTACTTTGCATATCCTTTTTTGGTAACACTTTATTTTATGGTAACACTTGTTAGTTGCTTATGTGCATGCATATTACTAGAACATTAGCCATTTGCCATTAGCCAATGCCTTCTACATCCCTAATCCTACCCAACACCTAAACATAACTACCTTAGTAACTCTTAATAAGCAGCAAATTAAAAATGTATTGAGGGAAAAGCTGTAGTTAGCAAGTGTTACCTATTATAAAGATTAGACTTGCCATTATAGACCCTTTATATTTGGCCATGTGAAAAACCTAGCCTAAAGAGACGACAAAACTTACCCAATCAAACATCTGAACCCTTCTCCCCATTATGCCTGTTCTATATGGTAATTGCAAACCTTAGTGTAAATATATATGAAGAGGATGATCTACTCACAGGCCAGTGAGGTGACCATGTACCGCACGACTCTCCTTAAAAAGCATCCTGGAACAAAAAAAAAAAGACATTTCTAGTTACATGCTATTCTACTAGAAGAAGGTGACATTATCATATAGTCAAGCACACACCTGGTCTGCATCCAGCCTTTGGGCCAGAGCGGCTTGACTTCATTCTCCATGAAGGCTTTGAGATAGTCCTCCACAGACAGAGAGCACTGCTCCAGCTCATAACAGCTCAGCTTCACACGCACCAAGTTACACAACAGAGTCCTGGGGAATAAAAAACACACATGCAACCTGCTATTTAGCGGCTCTGCTTTGTTGCGGACATTCTTTTTTCCATCTGTTTAATTCATAAGTAACAATAATCATAACCTTCTGCCTTATGTGTAATGAACTTTTAAGCTGCCTTTCTGTGTCTGTCCTTTTGTGGAAAACGTCAACTGTTTTTAGTTTCTGTAACCTTGGGTGTGTGCTAAGAGATATAAAGAGGAGCGAGTGTCTCCCTCCTTGGTCACACGGTTTGACTGTGAACCTTTCTTAGAAGAAATAAACCTTTAGAAAGCAATTGCTCAATTTGTCTTCTTGATCGAGAGCATCTGAATTTTTGCCATTACCAATTTTAACTTGTAAAAGTATAACCTGAGTTTGTCATCCCATATGAACTTCTTCCTTGGTCCCATCACCCTCTTTCCTGGTTTCTCTTCATCATCATCCTCCGATCCGTTTTTCTCTCCGTCTTCTATCTGCTGCCTTTGACACAAACACAAACAGTCAATCTCATAATCTATCCGTCTGTCATTCTCCACAGTCCATTCCACTCATCTAAACAAGCAAATCATGAAAGCAGAAGAGGCAGGAAGTTGGGAGAGTTTAAGACTTACTTAGCTGCAGCTTTTGCCATGCAGTCCATGTTGTATCTGGAGATCTGCTCTGGCATCACGCTGCACACGGCGAGTTTGAGCTTTAGCAGGGGTGTGTGCAGGCGGTCATCCTGATTAAAGAGAAAGACAACATGGACACATTTGAGAGATGAGAGTTGCATCCAGTGTTGGGAAACTCATCTAAACTGTAGCCTGTCTTACAATCATAACTTTGAATTGAAAATGACTGCACCATATGATTGCAGCATTTAAATATTAACCGCTTTAAATATTTTCATTAATTATAGTCATAAATGATAAAACTGTTGTTAATGGAAATGGACCATTGTGAAACTTAATTGCAATAAAGAGTAGAGGGATCGCATTTATACCTAAATATTAATGATTTTTACAAAAAGGAGTCCTAGTCTTAAAAGTATAGCTATAAACTATTAAAACGAATTGGTGAATAATTGATTTGAATTGATTCATCAACCGATTCCATTTTTCAACCTATTTTTGTATGTCCCAACTTTATATGATGAAGAGAGACAGCTTCGAGGAGAATGTTAAGATTAAAATGAAGCATTATGCTAATAATCTTGTGATTTAGTACTCTCTGCTACACAGCAAATATATTTCATGCGTAAGCGTAAGAGCCTATGGGAAAGTATTGTATAATCCTTCACCTGTATGTTGAGGCTGAGTTTCTTGAGTCGTTTTAGTAGTGCCTCCTTGTTACAGGGCACGAAGGCTTCCAGGTGAGAGTACACCTCTGAACGAATGTTTGCTGGCTGCTCCTGAACCTGCAGCTCAATACTGAAAGAGAAGAAAAACCATCAACGACAAGAAACAGAGAAATGACAGCTGAATGACAACGTGCTGAGATTTCACTTACTCCAGCAAGATATTATTCATATCCAGAGTGAAGAATTTCTTTCTGCCTTCTTGATCAAATTGCCTCGATGCCTGAGTTCAAATAAATAAAACAAAAACCAAGTTAGGCTGAAAAGTGATATTACTTTCAGAACATGAAGTCCCTGAAGTGTTTTTAAAACGTGAAGTGGATATGTGGGCGTATATTTGCTCTTTCGCTCTAACTTTATGCATTTACCTTCAGTGAAAACAGTAATAGTTTATATAACAGGTAGCTATCACCAAAAATATTCAGTGACCTTTATTCTTATAAATGTATCTGCTCTTACGGAACAGGCTGGAATGGATTTTAAACCACCTTCTTGTGGCCTTAAAGATGCAATTTCATACATTTCATTCTTAGGTCTACTTATAACATTAGTAGAAGTCATTGTTTTGAAGGCATCTATGCAAAAGCCCCAGCAATGCTTGCTCATGTTAAACTGCCCCATCATTCAATAGCAGTCCTCTAGCAAACCCTCAGATCAGACTGAAATCATTCAGATCAGACTGAAATCATTAAAGATCCTGTTAAAAATAAACTTTCGACGTTAAAGACAAAGAGTTTTTCTCCTGCGTGGAATGAAAAGATGGATTTTTGAGTTCATAAAGACTCCAGGGTGACTTTTTTTTCATGACATGACCCTGAGTAACTGAAATGAGAGCCACAGAGAAATAACAAAAACATGACTCACAGCTCGAAGGTCTTCTATGCGCTTAATCAAGGGGGCTGGAAGACCGTTGGGGAGAGGTGGAAAAGAAATGAGACCACCCTGCCCTCGATTCAGTCCCCCTCCTGCAATCTTATGCCCCAATGATGAACCCATCCCAGCCTGCCCGTTCTCCCTGGCTGATGGGGGCATCTGGGGCCCTGCGTCCAAAAAACTAAAGTCCAGGTCACGCATGAGATCCTGAAGCTCGCTTTCATTGGCCGAACTAAGCAACGACATCATAGCGGGGTCAGCCGTCAGGTCGGCTAATGAAAGGTCACTGTTGTTGGCATTGGCGTGGAGATGGGAGTTCTGCAGTAGGTTGTTGGAGTTAGGAGTGCTGGTGAGACCAGAGCCAGGATGAGACACACTGGCATCCCGTTTCCGCATCTCTTCCTTCTCTCGCGTGAAACGGCGGAGCATTGCGGCCAGACAGAGCGAGTCCTTCATTAGTTTCTTTCTCTTCTTCTTCTCAGGGCGATGAAGGCTCAGACCAGCCACTCTGTGAGCAAATATAAATGTTAAAAACCTTTAAGGGCGCATTTATAATTAACTATTACAGCTTAATAAAGGAATACTGAAGGAAATCAACTCATTTAAATTGCATGATTTACACAGGTGTCAGAAGTATACGTACACAAAAATTCATTCTTACCCTTGTTTAGCTACTTTGTTCTTCCTGGGTTTTTTCTCCTCTATACTTGTTGCATCTTTCTTCTTCCTTCTTTTTATCAGCGGTTCCTCTCCATCTCTAATCTACAATCAGAATACACAATATTAAGACAAATGCCACAAATAGGGTTTTATAAAAAATATATTTTTAAAAGGATGCCCTTAAAATCTTGCCGCTTCAAACCCGTAAGATTTTGTTAATTTCACTGAAACATTTATGAACAGAAGTTAATAAAACATTGTTAAAGCATATGATTAAAGTGGTTTAATCTAAGTCTTCTAAAGAGATGCAATCGCTACAAATGATAAACAGATGTAATATTTATTCACATATCGCATGTCACGCAAGCCCGTTTGAGCTTTTGTTTATCATATCTGAGGAGCTCTATGTATCCGCATGCAACATTTGGAAAAAAAACCTGAATTAAATCCCAATGCGATCACGTCTCTTCTGTTTAACTCATTCTGTTCCTACAGATTTCTTTTGTTTTAAACAAAAAAAACAATCAAAAGTCTTATGGGTTTGCCTCTTTAACAGGTCTATATATCATTTCTCAGCCCTGTTTACACATGGTAACAACATCCGTCTGGGGTGACCTGATCACAAGGGTTCAGTCGAGACGGACATTATAAATAGACGTGTAAATGGGGTTCAAATTGTTTCGTGATCTGGTCATTCAAACCATATCTGAACAAAGTCACACGCAAAGGGTTTAAAACTCTGAAGATGTCATGCTCCTTAATCTGCTTGGAAAAACGCTGATCCTATACACATACACGCATTTTGTGGTGAGCAACAGTTGTTTGCGTCAGCATAGTAAGAGAAATCAGAGATCCTTCCTTGGATGCATAATAAACCCAACATCTATCTATCTCAGCTGAACACTTCTGACCGGTTCACCCACGATGGACATGAATAACCAGGTAAACTCACCCTGGATTTTTCTCCTTTGCTCCCATCCTCTCCCTCAGATTCAGAGGCAGCTCTAAACTGCAAAGTACCCGTATTAATGTAGAATCCACCAAGCTTGGTGGTCAGGGAGGCTGGAACAAGCTCATCGTACTGACAGGAAAGAGACACAATGATTTACAGAAGTAATATGCTGTTCGTGGTCTGCAGGTTATGGCAAAGTTTTAGGCCGCTATAACGGCAAAAATGATTCTATAACCGCACATTTCAAATCAATCCATAAGGTAAATCTAAATATACCCATCACTGACTTCAATATGAATGGAAAAGAAACACCCCTTAAGTTCAGAGAGCAATGAGACAGAGTTGGTAAACAGCATGTTAAATGCCAATCGATCATCTCCATAGTGATGTCTGTCTGTTGCCATGGCAAGTGCCCACTCACAGCTTCCGAGTTGTCTATGAAGGGGTCACTCTCATCGTAGCCGAAGCCAATGTCAATCAAATCCTGCATCCGATCTTTCCGCCTCTTTTTCCCTGCGTTACCCTGTAAGGACGTCGGTGGTAGCGGCATCGTGACCTTTTGGCATTTGAGTGGCCACACATTTGAATATGCAACTTCAAAAAATCTAAACCAACACTTACGTATTTGCTTTCGAACTTTTTGGCCAGTGCCTCGACCTGCAGACGTTCTCTCTCGTCATCGTTAAAGGGATCGCTGGGGTCCAGGGAAGACTTTGAATGTGGTGGATTTTTCTTGGCCTGTGGAATGAAAAATTTGTGAGCCTAACTGCTCCAGTAAGGCAATACATTTTTCTATCCATACTATTCTGGGGCATTTTATGTTCCCATTAAAACTTATCGGGGTGAAGGTAACAAGGCCGAAAGCGTTAATAAATAATCGTTAAACTTCTATAAGGATAGGGCACCCACATCATAACTATAAATGACACGCATCAATGGAAGAATCGCTTTCAGAAACGATAAAACAAAGATCAGAATCCAGCCGACTGCAGCACATGCTCATAATAAACTTTTTTAACTGGTGTTCCTTTAGACTCCATTGTCATGTCGTGCAGTAGTATTATTACCATCACTGATATTATTAGTAGCAAACTAAAATGACACAGCTGATCATGTGATCTCAACACGAAGGCCCCCATGAGGTCCACCTCATGCAGGACAAAAAAAGCTTCTTTTCCTTTTATTACAACACAGTCTCTCTCATTGCACCATTTTGTCGACATTTCTCCAAAAACACATTCATTAACAAAACTTTTTCGATTTGCAAAAAGCGCACTTTTAAGAAAGCAAACCATATGACAGATGTCTGCCTTCATAAAAGTTCCAGGAACAGCACTTAGCAGCACTTCACCCCTGCTGTGATGATCCGGTGCGCACAGGGCCCCGGGGGCCACAAGGGTCACGCACTCAACAAAGTGCTCGAAAGTTTACGAGCGAACAAGATAGAGACACGTCATAATAAAAAAAAAATAACGAAACGCACTTCTCACTCGATCACAGCATGTGTCACACAGAAGGAGATCCCCCGAAGAGGACTTTATTTTTGGACTCCACTGCTAACAGGCTAATGCAGAAGCAAACTCAGCAAAAACAAGCAAGCGGTGGCTTCACAATAACAACGAATGGTGTGACTAACACGCTGCTCCCGCTGGAGTGATCGGGAGAGTTTCTGTACCTGTTGAGACTGGATGAGCTCGCTGTAGTTGAACTCGGCCGAGCACTGCTCGTTGGGCTCGGACAGGCGCAGGTTGAGGCGCACTGTCCTCCCTTTGGGCTCTTCGCCGTCTCTCTTCCCGATCAAAGCCCCGCGGTCACCCGCTGTCGTCACCCCGGTCCCCATCATCTTCATCCTGCCGTCTCTGTCAAAACTCATCTCGGCGGCTCCGTCCTCCTCCTGCCGCCGTCTCCTGCCCTCCGCGCCCGGACCGCCGGGCAGGGCCGACAGGGTGACAAACTGCACTTTTCTCGGCTCGGCCATTTGGATGTTCAGTGCTCTTGGACACTCGCTCGCTCGCACTCAGCGGCGGGGCTTGACTTCGCCAAACAACTTGATTTAAAGAGCTTCACGCCGGATGGAAGCGGCGCTCGGAGGCGGTGCCGATGCTAGAGTCCCCTCCGCGCCTTACGGGGTGCTCGTGGGAAGGGATGGCCGGGTGAAAGTTGATTTTGGAGGCGCAAGCATCCTCGGTCGCTTCGCTCGGGGGACTCAGGAGCTCCGAACAGCCATCTTAGATGAGAGAGAGTAAATAAAAGAGCTCAGACGAGCGGACTGAGTCTGCGCACACACGGACACCGGAAACGGCGTACGCGACGGAGAGGGCGCCTTGGCCAATCAGAGGACGCCGACAACGGCAGCGCGTCCAATCAGAGGCGGGCCTACAGGCAACAGACGCTCTAATGAGCGGCTAGAGATGTTAGGCTAGAGAAAGAGGATTCCCCTTAAAACTGAACTAATATTGATACGGAGCTAATATTGATACGGTGTTATGACGTATTATACGTTAAGAGGCTTCCTTTTAATAGCCCAGGAAATGTAAAATAATAAAAATACATGAACGTTAACTAAAACAACTAAATAACAATACATTTCTATTAAAAATGATAAAACATATTATTTATATATATATATATATATTAGGTACATTAAAGGTCCAGTGACAACTTTTGATTTTAATAATGGATTAGTAAATGTCAAACTTAAGATTATTAAAATTCATTGTTGATTACACTTTATTTTAAAGTGTCCTTGTTACAGTGTAATTATATATTGAAGAAATGAGTCATATTGATTTACTACATGTACTTACTGTACGGTTGTGTTTAGGATTTGGGTTTGGTTTAGGGTTACATGCATACAACTAATTGTTATTATAATAGTAAGTACATGTAATATGACTAACAAGGACACCTTCAAATAAAGTATTACCTCATTGTTCATGCTAACTAATGGTTCCTCACTGTAAAGTGTTATCAATAACAATTCAATATAATTTTCTGTTTTGATGCAATAAGATACACATCTAATGTTTTCTGTTAGTTTCAAAACAGGCTGTGATAAATTGAATTAGTCACTGATATCACTTGTTCTACAGATGCACAAATATCATGACTGCGCTACATAATTATGATAAATCTTCATAGCACTGTATATCATTTTTTAAAACCGGTTATTTTACTGGTTACCGATTAATTCATTGTTTCCAATTAAGGCTCATGTTGCCTCAAGTATGAAAAGATATAAACTTTATTTGTTGCATTGTCCATCTCACAGAAAGCATTCACTGACATGGATACATTGTAAATACAGTTTTCTCTTTCTGACAGCTGCAAATATATAGATATCACTTTCACTTATTGTAGCTTTATAAGAGCAGGAGATTTTTTTTATTTCTAAGATGCATCTGAACTGTTATAGACATCACATATTTTGTTGACAGACTAACGTGCATAAGGACACCAATCCAAAAAAAAAGAAATATAAATGTCCAAGAACAACTACTGCAGTGTGTTAGCACATTTGTAAATGCGATTAGAGAGCCACTCTGTTGTCTTTGGCCCATTTCTTCATGATGCGGATGATGTACTCAACTTGTGGGTTTCCAGTGCTCCTCAACATTGGCAAAACCTCCTTCAGTGTCTCTCTGAAAACAGAGCAAATTAAAAACAAAAAAAGTATAACCACAGAAAGCATGACCAGAAGTCAAAAATTATTTCACAGTTGATTTTACAGAATTTCGCAAAACATGGGTAAGCTAAGGCTATCTTTCTTAACCCCATAAAGTCTTCTGCAGTACATTCGATACACACATTTAAATGATCTAAATTATTAGGTTGATCAAAACTTTGCAGTAAAACCTGCTGTATTCAGTTTACTACACTTATTCTTTTAGTAAGTAAAAAAGAACATGTGACGACTTTTTGTTCTGCTTTGTCTTACTAAATGAGCCATAAAAGCCTGGTGTATCAAATATGATTTGCCAGAAAAAAAACTGATATGAAATGTTAAAAATATTCGGTCTAAAGGTTCAATAAACTGTTTCATTTCAAATAAAAAGTAGCTTTTTATGACTACTATTTCTTATTTCAGACTTTACTGTTGGTTAAATGAGGAACTAATAACAATCTAGTTTAAACTAATAAGAATTTAGTTTCATAATCTGAATCCAAATAGTGAAAGCTGTTAAATTGAGTTTACTGTAACAATTCATTCCTCAGGCACGTCATTGGTTCATACCTGGACTCTCGGCCTGCCAGTATGAGCTGGAAGATCCCCACACATGCTCCACGCTTCCCCTCCCAGTACTCAGGGTTTTGATCCAGTCTCTCTAGAGCATCAAATGCTTTAGCTGCATAATAGAACTGCCCCATCTGAAAAGAGGTCATGGAATAAATATAAATAATCTATTAAAGTCAGCAGAAAAAAAAGACAAGTCTACTGAAGTAACAGTGAACAAACATCAGTGCTAAACGGTACTGTTTTTAACACATTGCCTATATTAAAACGCAATTAGGACCCAGCTGATATATGAACGAAAATGTGTTTATAATTATGAATCAGAATCATATATAGCACCTTGTAGCAGTCATTTGCGATGAGCTGCAGGAGGCTGAAAGGGTCAGATGAGGTTTCCAGTCTCAGATAGAGCTCCCAGGCCTGTCGAGCCTTCTGATTCATAATGTCTAGAACAGAGCAGGGAGGACGAGATCAGACAGCGAGAGGTCTCATGCGTCTACAGAAATGACTAATCAAAAAGAGTTTCCAAAGACCATTCCAGTCTTTCATCTCCACTAAAGTCTAAATCAAATTTCACCACCAACCAAAGACATATAGGAGAACCTACAGCATCGTGCCAACCAGCTCAGGTAAACGTAATCATTTTTGATCTTCTCATTCTGGATGAGCAGGAACACCTAAATTAAATTCAAATTCAGTCATACTGGCAGATGGTTCCTAAATCATATTTACTGAACCACGCTTGTTTTGTACCTCTTCGGCCTCTCTGTAGTTTCCCAGGGCAGCCTTGGCCTGAGCGTAGTTAAAGTTAAATGTGTCTTCGTTGTAGAAGTAACTCTGCAGGGAAGCAAGAGAGATATTTCATGCTGATGTTTTTTAATGACCCTGCTTCCAGTCCAAACACTCTCATATATGCATTACCTTGACTGAGTTGAGATATATAAGCACATCCTCGAACTGTTTCAGCAGGAAGAAACAGGAGGCCATACACTGCCTGCCGGGAATTGTGTCTTGTAAGAAACAAGCCAACAGAAAATAGATCATTAAATGTAAAAAATAAGAAAAAACTTAAAATCAAGACTAAAGCTATTAGCGTCAACTGCAATGTTCCACGGAAATTAATTATGCATTTATTGCAGTTAATGTATCTTATTTTATTTTCAGAACAATAGTAAAACTGCAATTACTGCTAAGTTCGCTCCTGTTACGCTTTAAACAGAGCTTTTATTTTTGCGGAAAACTAAAATAAAAGGATAGACCTCAAAGCTTCTTTTTTTTCTTGTCAACAGGTTCTCAGATAAAGTTTGCAAAAGGAGCCGAAAATATCAGCTGCTCGCATGTAAATGAACACAGTGTCGCGCTTGGGTAGACATAGAATCTTCACGAATCCCACAAATGCCCACTTTTGCATTCAAAATGACGGTGTTGCATTCCTACTTTAGGGACAAACATGTATTTATGAAATGATTTTTTGTATTTTTACCATGTTAGGTGCAAATTAAACCGTACCAAATATTTTGGTAGTAAGACAGAAAGGATATACTGTATCATTGAGAGCCCTTTTCGGTCTAGGAGGCATAGTTTGTGCCAAGAAAACAAATCTGTCCCTGGCTTCATTCCATACAGCACAGGGGCCCGGCTGCTGAACCAGCGCTAACATTGTTATTGTTAGCCTAAACAATGATGTTACCGCATTCACTGGCTGAGCCTCCAACCAACTGGAAAAACTGCTGGGCGATTTTTAAATGGTCCCTCTGTAAAATCATACAAACATATAACAAGATAAGGGAAGACAAGGCTTTGAGAGGAAATACTGTTATGAATAAATCTTACAAACCGATCCGATATCTTGTCCCAAAGCAGCATTTACCACCCCTTTTAGAATATATTCCTGTGAATGACACCAGAGGACACAATGTTATCACTGGACCCAAAATGTATTTTAGACGTGAATTTTTATGCGAGGCAGAAAAGTGAAGATGGTTATGTACAATGGAAAATATTATTTGATTCGTTTATAATCGTCAGTCCTTTAATGCTGGTACTACCGAGATGATCACATCCCATACCAGCAGATAAAACACATTATAATCACTTATAAACTCTAATTTCTAAGTATTAGAGACTTCTAAACAAATCCAGTCACTGACTGACAGTAAATAAAAAGGAATAAGCATTAGGGTGGATAATAAGTACCTGGGGTGTTGTGGGCTCAAGATCTTGGATGAGTTTGTAGGCCTCCTGAATGTCATCTAAATTTAAGAGGGGAATGTTAATAGCAAACCTGATAAGCCAGTCTCATTGTATCTGCTAAAGACAAGAGGCTATGCCTGCGTGACATACCTTGTCTGAGATAGTAGATGACCAGATTGAGTCTGGCCTCTGATATGACATCAATCAGAGGAGGTAAAACCTGCAAGGCCCCCTCACCCCCGCGGAACACAACCAGATTGTGCTGAATGAGCTCTTTAGCGAACTGAAACGAGCTGGACGAGATATCTATCAGGTTCTTCAACTCGGTCTAAAAAGTCAAGAGAGAAAAAACTTGAAACAACCTTTTATTGCTTTTTATTTCTCAATAAATGAGCACATTATTTTCATATCACGTAATAAATGAATCAATATTTAAATATTTTCTTTTAGCCATTAAATTGATCAAATATGACGGTGAAGACATTTACATTGTTACACAAAAAGGATCTGATCAAAGACTCCTAATTTTAGAAAAATATTAAGCAGCACAGTTGTTTTCAACATTTATAATAAGAGGAATTTTCTTTAACAGCAAAACGGCCTATTGGAGTGATTTATGAAGGAACGTGTAACACTGCAGCAGTAACTATTTGCGTCGTGTGAAAAAAAAACATTTTTAAAATACATTACAATTGAAAACAGATATTTAAAATCAAATAAATGCAGCCCTGGGGATGCAGCATAATAGACTGCATAAAACTAAAATTCCATACGGCAAACTGTTAAAAAGTTTCTTTGGGATCGTCCCGTGTGTACTAGAAAACGGCAGTGTAACTGACCTCAGCAGCTTTGCCATTGTAGAGTCTGAAGTGGTTGCATGCTTTGAGGTTGAGGGCGATGGTAGAGTCAGGAATGCTCTGCAGATACACTGCCAACACCTCCTGAGACACGTCATAGTAATCCAGCTTATAGTAACACAGAGCCACATACACATTCAGGGCCAGAAATTCTCTGCCGAATTGGAGAGAGAAGAATAATTTGTCGATATTGATGCTGTGCTGCACGAAGTATGTGTTGACATTCCGTATAATAAAAACATTTCATTAAAACTCACGTTTTTTTATTACTATACTATTGTACAAATGCAAGGCTTTTAAGACGTTCTGGTTCATATGGATCATTATGTAGTTCTGAAGCACCTGTTCTGCAGTAAGATGCGTTTGTAGATATCAATGGCCTCTTGGTAATGAGAGCGCATATAATGAATGGAAGCCAAGCTCAGCTGATCTTCAGTCACATCCTCCAGGTTCTGATGGAAACCCATCAGCTTCTTTTCATCATTGAACTTCACAGAGAAACAACAAAGCAGATCTTATCATTAACGTTTGATGCACTACCATAATAATGTCAAGTAGGGTATGGAATATTATGAAAGACTGACCTTGTGAGCTAAATGAAAGAGCAGGCGATTCTGAAGCTGAGTTTTTGGTCCTGAAAAAGACAGCATGTTATCATTTCCGTGCTACAAAAAAGGCCATATTTCTAAAAAATGCTGTTCTTTGTATAAAAGAATTCTGAGAAAATAGTTACAGTTCATACATATTATGTGGCACTTAACACCAAAATCAGCATATTACAATGATTTCTGAAGGTCCGTGTGACACTTAATAATGATGCTGAAAATTCAGCTTTGCCATTACAGGAATAAATTACATTTTAGATATATTCAAAAAAACAAACAGTTATTATAATGTTATTGATTTTTCTGTAAAAATCAAGTTTATTTATGTATCTATCAGCTTTTCAATGCCATGCCAGCAACAAGGCTATTTTCATGGCAATCTAAATTTAATTATGGTATACAATTAACAAAAGGTTCTAAAATACATTTCAGATGTACACAAAAATACATAAATCATACATAAATAAATAAATCAGTTAAACACACCTCTGAATTTACATTAAAAACGGTCCAGTCCAATAAAATCTTCAACTTTTAATAAATATCCATGTGTACATCGTGTATGACCTTAAAAGACACCTTGTTTATATGTGGATTTAAAATGAGTAAATTACGCTAGAATTTGTTTACTTAGTGTACAGTGTGATAAAACAAACCTTTTAATGCTGCCTCCTCAGCCTCTTTATAAAGCCCCAGGAAAAAGAGTGAACAGCCCAGATATACCCAAACATCCACCGCACACTCCGGCCTCAAAGTGAGGGCTTTGTACTCCTGAGTTTATGCAACAAGTAGGAATATGTCATGTTAATTTCAAATGACAGTCAGCCATAATGTCACACAGCCTCGCTCTTCAAAAGGTGATTCATCTTCTAGTCAAGCATGACTGACTGCATCCAACATCCTGGTGTGCCTAGAGAATCTAACATCTCTTTCACTAACCTCCATTGCTTTCTTGTGGTCTCCCAAATGAAAGGCACAGAAGCCAATCCAAAGGTCTGCATGCTCCACTGACACCCCGCCATTACGCTGAAACTGACATCACAGAGTTCAAATGAAGATCACAGAGTAGTAATCTGAGGTCTAAAGCACTTGTTTCTGTACCTCTAATAGAGTCAGGGCTCCCAAGTAATCTCTTTGGTTTAGATAATCCTCAAGTCGTGGAATCTTTTTGGTTTTGTTTTTCCTTTTCTTCTCATTAGAGCTGGTGGAGGCTTCACCGCCCACTGCTGGTTTCATCCGAGACAGGAGCTTCAGAACAGAAACAATTCAGAAGAATTCGATTGTTTTATACTAAGCATATTATATACATATTTCAGTTTGTAATTCTTTTTATTTGATCCTAAGCATATGCATATATTTCGCATATTTCTATTTATTGGATATTATCTACGCAATGCAACTTAGCATTGTACAAAGTGAGTATTCTGCTCACAAGTTGCATTTATCATGCATATGGACTGCACGTATCAAATGTTTAGGGTCTGTAAGACTTTTTCATTTTGTAAGGCGTCTCAGTAAGATCATCAAGACTCAGATCAGAAAGAAAAATAACTATTTGTTATATAATGTGCTATTTTAAAATCATTCTCCAATCTTCAGTGTCACACGATCCTTCAAAAATCGTTCTAATATTCAGATTTCACTATTATCACTATTTGCGACACTACACATGTCTTTTGATCAATTTGATGTTAAATATTCCCATCTCTAAAACTGTAATTCATTTCTCAGGGGAACATTCAACTGCTCTCCTACTATCACATAGTGCAGGCATTTAAAAGAGTGCAAGTTATATAACCGGGCAAGATTAATGCAGAGTATTTGTTGCTAAATGTTTTGATAGAAAACTAAATGTGAGGGTCACTAATGAAGCTATAACCTATTTTAAAATGGTAGCTACATAGAGTTTAGATCAAGTGTAGTTGTGGTAATAATACATACAGTTACAGTCACAAGATTACCAGCTCAAAAAGAAATACTAATGACAGACATGTCATTATAATATATTAAATCATGTCTACTCAGAAGACTTCATCATATGAAGTTATGAGCTGTGTGATATATTGTTGATACTCACCATGGTGATGACGCGTCACGAACACGAGTCTGAAACTAGGCTAGATTTCTTTCATTTTAGACTATAAAAGAGATCACTAGATCTACAAACAACATCGAGTTAGAAGTCCGTCAATCCAGCAACAATCAATGATTTCTGTAACGTTGGATGAGGTGAACTAGCAGCTAGCCTAACGTCACTAGCTAGCGTAACTTGCTAAGCGTCTAGGTTTAGGTTTGCGTACAAGATTATTAAGAGATCGGCGTTTGCTCTGAACAGAAACAATCGGTCCTGCGTTAAATCAAATTATAGATAATAGCAGAAAGCATGCACAAGTCGTGTAGAGAGTAATGTTCTCCGGATAATCTCGTCTGCCATGTTTGGCGGTGGATGTTGCTAAGCAACGCATTCTTCGCTAGATCAAAGACAGAAGACCGCCGTGTGACGCGACTCATGCTTTGTGTTTTTAATAATCAGCAACATCGAAGGAAATATCAAAAATTTGTCCACCGGGAATAAACATATTTGTTTTTATTATTTTATACCAACAAGTTCAATCTTTCTCAGTGTTCACGCAGGAGCCCCAGTGGCCTAATGGATAAGGCACTGGCCTCCTAAGCCAGGGATTGTGGGTTCGAGTCCCATCTGGGGTGGAAAGTTTTCGTTTCCTTCCAAAGCAGTACAATTATTATTTAAATCACTCATACAATAATAATGTCCATGCACAAGGCAAAAATGCTCCCAAAACATTAACATTTGAGTAAGACACTCTATATATCCAGGGGTTCTGCAGACAATCGTATGAAAAACTAATTTAACTGAGCAAAACAAAGGATGCAAGTGTCTGGAGAGCAATGTTAGCAACGCTTCATAGTTTGAAAATACAACTTTTAACATCTCTGTTCCCAACCACTAAAACACGAAACGTTTACTTAACCTTCTGATCAAACTGCAGAGCGATATTTGTTTACACTGTTTTTGTGTTTAGAGCAAATGTTATTACTTATTAAAGCAAGAACAAATATGCTCGAACAGGCTCAGAAACACTCGATTACCTTATGTTTAATGTATATTATGGTTTTGATGTTCAGATACTCCAATGGCAAAGCAAAAACATTGCACTAATTTAATTTTTAAGACCTCAAGAAACACTGAAAACCCATTTTGATTTTGAAAAGTCAAACGAAACTGCAAATTTTATTTAG
>JAUMHI010000041.1:3288890-3303611 GCA_032359435.1 Enteromius unitaeniatus
GGCTCAATTATCTTTAGCAGCATATAAGAAATATGTTCTTTGGTTTTTTTGATTGTGTTAATGATTAAGGGATTTTGGGCTTTGGAAACCAGGGATGGATATTTTCATATTCATAATCACCCTGGAGTGCTCAAAATTGTGAATATGAATGGGAATATACTTCAGAGATATTTTACTCGTAAAAAATTCGAGGGGTGCCAATAATTGTGACCAACAAGTACTGGAGATTTTTTCAAAATGAGATTTTCTCCCCATTTCAATTGTTTTAATTAAATGATGTTATAATTTAATACATTTTTGAAAGAAAGATCAAAAATATAAACAATGCAGATTTATTTTCACAGCCACCTTTGCTCAGATTTACCATGGGTGCCAATATTAGTGCACTGTATATATGGTAATGGTATTGTATTTTAGGGGATTGAGTGACTTTTGTTTTCGTGCTGTGTTTAAAAAGACTTCTAAAGGCCACTAAAGTTCAACAAGAAATGATTTATCTTGTGATGCTTACCGCATAAACGTGGCGTATAGCGTCGCTGGTCTTGGGATACAACGCTGGGCTCACTTGCATGTGGGTTTTGATCACGTCTGCTGGCTGAGTGGCTAGAGAGGCCAAAACCCCAGCCACCACACCACAGCCAAAGTTAACCAGTGGGACAAAGGAGGATGAGCTGATCTCTGAGTGTGTGAGAGAGAAGACTTCATTAAATAACGGCATATCCCCAGATTACATCACAATCCTGACCGATCAGAAGCTCACCCTGTGGCAAAGCCTTTTTGGCCTGGCTGTAGAACATGACATATATGCCAGAGAACGGGGCGTCTCTGAGCAGAGTCGCTGTGAGCCCAGAGTAAAGAGCCCTGGGACCTTCATTCTGGCACACACTTTTAAGGGCTCCAGCTACGCTTATGTAATTGTACCGCCCGCTCTGAAATAAAACATGCAACAGTGAATAAGCACACAGATACAGAAGAACACATGCAATTTCAATGTGCATACAGTACAGTGTCAGAGCTCAGTACTGATCCTCACCTCAAAACGAGTCTTAATGACCGTGATGGGGAGCATGGCTATGCCTGCCACACAACGAGCCCCGGCTCCTAACAACACCGCCTCCCCAGCACTTGGAGACCTGTCCAGGAAGAAATGCTGCTTCAGCGAGTAAAATGTGCTGAAGTAGATCCCTACGCCAGGGATACAGCGCATGAACGACTGTAGGACAGAAAGAGGGTAAAACAGATTCAACTACAGTATTTCATATACAAAAAGTAAATAAAGAGACGCATTGAAAAACAAAAATGTTTCGGTTTTGGGCCAAAATCATTGACCAAAACAGTGACGTTTAATTAGTTTCTGTGATGTTCGACTGTGTCAGCATCTATTTTGAGCACACAATGTGAATAAAATACATCAGGTTAATGTGTAAGCTGTACTGATTGCTAGAGCTGCACGATCTCAGCACAAAATAAAGACATCAATACATGTAAACAATGTCAGGTAAACTACACTTACTTCAGAAATGCCATTCAATTTTATAAACTTGATAGTTAATAGATATAATGTACCTTTGAATAAATCTGCCATGAAATTTTTAATATTTAAATGTTTATATTTCAACAAAGGATACATTATTTTTTTTGTGAAAGAAAAACTACATGTGCAAAACTCTTATTTTTTGGAGTGTTGATTATTAAATTAATACCACCAATTACGTGATTGAGTAATATATTTTTATATGAATTACCAGAAATTTAAATCCAGTACATCACTAATAAAAACAAAACAGTTTTCAAGAAAGTGTATTTTTAATCTATATAACATATAATAATATCCCTCATAAAACAATGGGATTTTTGTTCATGCCACATTAAATATATCATCTACATTTGAAATTCAATGAAGAACAGTACATATGTCTGAGATCCGAACACTGATGCTATTGTGAGACCAAACATTGAGCGAGGACCAAAGGAAATGGGCACATCAGCCGATACACTTGACTCACCGGTGAAACCCCCTTCCACAGACCAAGCAGCTTCTCTGTGCGGATCACATTGAAAAAGACTGTAATCATCCCCACTTTAGGAGCTCTGAGAGACAACGACAAAAAATAGAAATGGTCATGATGGACACAGACAGAGAGACAAAGAAGGGCAAAAACAGATAGAGCAAGCCAAAAATCTCTGCGTTTAGATAGATGGCATGCTGAGCATATATGAGGACATATAATTTGACATGGGTAACATGTTATCCTCTGCAAAGCTGAGAGAGGCAGACAGTTTAATAACAGAGCACTCCCACACAGCATAGAGAGAGGATGCGGTTATATAAACACTCGTATCTTGGGAAAAAAAAACAGGCTAAAACCTAACAGTTGTCCCAACAACCAAAAAACAGCAAAACACTAAACAATCCAAAAGAAAACAACTATCGCCAATAAAAGTTGCTATGTGGTTGCTTTCTAGCTCAGGTCAAGTTCTTTCAAAATCTGTAGATCTGTAGATATGCACTGGGTGTCGTCAGAATTTGTATCTCAGCTACATCAGTTGAAATCACCAACTTTAAGCATGCTTCAGCAAACAACATAAAAGCAGTACTGGGTAAAATTGGGATATAACATTGCTTCCCTTCAACGGATTAAAGTCGTTTTAATCTAGGACATGCTAAATTAGCACTTAAGAGGACAACAGAAATGATTATGCATATTAACTATGCAAGACACGTTTATTATCTGTCAATCAAGTCCTTGACATCTAATACCAGACAAAGATCAGGGCAAAAGGACAGCAGCCTAACTGCAGGCGTATGTCTAGACACGGTCAGCGAGGGTCACAGCAGACATTACCCTGGGTGCATGTTGTTCTGCAGGGTCTGCAGTCTGGTCTTCACCAGATCCAACGGCTGGAACAGCAGAGTGGAGCAGGTGCCGCTGAGAGAGCCGCACATGAAGGCCTTCAGGGCAGGATGAGCCTGAGAGAACAAACCCAGAAAGACAGGAGGAGACAAAGGTTAAAGTTAGAAAAGAGTATACATGGAGGGATATAAAATGTGGGGTGACAGCAGAGAAGTCAAATGGTTTTGAGATGAACAGAAAGATCAGATGATGAAACTGCAGCTTAAGAGAATCCAATTCAGGCAGCACTTTAAAGGGGCCATATTCAACACTGTCCTACCTTTTTGCTTTTTCTTTAAAGGTGCCATAGAATTATTTTTACTGTACTTTTATTTGTTCTCTGGTACCAGGTATGTGGCTTAGGTAATGGCAAAAAAAACTCTAATCGCCCAAACGTCCATTTCGAACCCTAGGATTTATCTCTACTATGAAATAATCTGTTTTACCTCATTTGGAAGGGCCATTAATAAACATGAGCTCTGCTCTGATTGGCTGTTTCACGGTGCAGCTAATTTCAGTAGCTCACTACAGGTAGGAAACACAGGGGTGAAATATACATTTCAATAATTTAGTTTGCAGTTATATGGTTGGGTAATTATACTGTACACAAAATGCAGGTGCAGGGAGGCCATTGGAGGCTCATGGTATATAATTTCTATGTGCAGAACTGTTATTATTTAACTATGCCAAGGTAAACACAATTTATCCATTCTATGGCATTTTAAGTCCACTTAACATGTTAACTCACCAAAAACAGTCATAGTTTAGATGTTAGATCACAGTTTAGACCATCTTTATGGTCATTAATGGTGTCGAATCTCTTTTTTATGTTGGGGTACTATTCATAAATGTGTATTTTGGCATACACCTCTCTCCAGATGTTTGTGCTTGTTTTTTTTACATCTGTGTTTAACATCATAAAAATTAAAAAAAATCACTGCAAGTTATTTGAATGTTTTTTTAAATAGATTTTTTTGGACTTTTCTACTAAAAAAAACCCAATTGTGCTTATCGTGAATTTGAATTTATGACCAAAAATTTTACATTCCATTATAAATGTTTAGATTTAATTACATTTTTACAAGTTACATTTTTGATGTTTAATTCAGATGATTAGATTAGATAGAGAAATAAACAAAAAAATGAACAAAAAATTATTTTTGCAGCATGGTGAAAAAGTTTTTATTTCAAAAAAGCTGAATAATTCTGTTTTCCAAGATATGTCCCCTTTAACAGGCTTGGCTACAAAAACTGCCTTTATTTTCTCGACACAACAATCACCATTTACTGCAAGAGCACTAAAAACACCACAGTGACCAACACTGACATCCTAGATAAAAGGATATTGCCACACACTGAATATCCATCCTACATTTGGTGCCCTGCAAAGACACCAAACCTTCAAATACACATTTGCATGTACATTTTTGCAAATGAAAAAAAAAAAGGTTATGTCAATGTGCATGACCACACATCCACATCAACGCACTTTAAAACTGACCATAAAAGAGAATCACAGCTAACAGAGATGCACAACCACACACTGACACCGTCAGCATCATCGTACACACACTGACATGCACATCGAGACTCGAGCGCTGCCGACAGGTTCCTCGGAGCGCTGAGATTCAGTAAAATCATTACCAGATACGAGTCACGGGCAGACACACACACACACACAACTGTGCAGAAGCACACAAAAACACACACTAGAAAAACATCCAGTGAGCCACTGACTAATCTGCCCTACCTTTCCCAGGCTGCTGGCAGATTTGGGCTGAGGGTCCTTTTTCTCTTGCATCTCTCTCTCTCTCTCACTCACTCTTTCTGCTGCTGCTAACAGCACATGACAGAGTAAGCCCCCATCTCTCTCCTTTCAAACACGATGCCCACAAATCTCTCTTTAACCCCCTCCCGCCCAATAGCTGGAGATTCAACGGCTTAATCCACAAGGTTCCACGATTGCCGATCTCACTGCTGGTTTTTCCGTAATCCTTATCATACATAAACGCACATCCCTCTGTTTCGTTTGTGTTCGAGATCAAGTGCTTTCAGCACCGTGTGAGTCATGCAGTTGCCAGAGGCATATGTATATGTGCATGAGCGTGTGCTTGTGTAGATGTGACACAGGAAATGTGGGTCATACATTGGATGCATATATATCCTATCAGTCCAACATAGGTTCAGCCATTTTGCACAACACAAAGAACAATGATTTTCGAATCTTCATATGCCTTTTACATATAAAATTGTCTTTGTGTTGGGAAAAACATTGGAGTCAAAACATATTCACACTCCCTCAGACTTCCCTTACAAATAATACATAAAAAAACTAAATGTAATCGGTTCTCTCTGATAGACAGTGTTGAGGAAAGTTACTTTTAAAAGTAATGCATTACAATATTGTGTTACTCCCAAATAAAAGTAACTAATTACGTTACTTTTTAAATACGGACAGAGCTTGAGTGTTTGTTTTTAATAGAAGAAGTTCTATTTATAGCAAATGTAAAAGCACACCAAAAAGTGTCACGATTAAACCACAGACTGACAAAAAGTCAATTCACATCTGCAACAATGTAGCACAATAGTTCATTTTTGCTGTAAGTGTGGTTGAACTGGATCATCAATGCCATTGGTTAATAAAATTAGATTAGATGCATTTGTGTAATTTACGTTTTGCAGGTTTGTGTCATATTCTGAGTATATTTTAAGTCATTTTGATGAATACTAAATCTGTTTTTGACATTTTCACATTTAGTCTAGAACTACACTGTATTCACACACAATGCTCTGCATTTCTGTATTATAATATTCCATAAATATTGAAATATTGACACCTGGTGACTATAGAACATGTGAAAGTTTCGGCATCAGTTAAAAAAAGAGTTGATATTATGTATAAGTATTTATTTCAGCGGAGTTGCAATGGAGTGAATTGCGCTATATATCATACCGGTTAAACATTATTATGATTACCGCAAAAATGTCAAACAGTTGATATTAACCCTTTGCAATCAATCAATGTGAATTGCAGAATTGATGAGAAAAGCATGTTATTGAACCACATACGCTGACTGGCCACTGAATAAGTTCATTCCAATAGGCTTTTTAACAGCCGATCAGGTGAAGTAGTTTAAAGTCAGGCTACAACAGCTCTACGTTAAAGCACACAGCCTCAGCAACAACTTACCAGGGCGATCTCCATTGCAGATGGAGAGGAAGATGAAGTTTTCACAGAGGAAGAGCTCAACTCCCTCCCTTTAATCTTTTCTATGGCCGTTGTGACGTGTTAGACGTCAAAGCTTTGATTCCAGGCTGCATGAAGGAAAAATGTATTTAATACCCAGCACATAAACAGGGCAACATTTGTCTGTTTGTCAGACGGATTTAATGATGTTATGTTTACCTGGCTGTTAAGGACCGAAGAGGAAGAGTGAATAAGGACTGATCTTCATCATGATTCTCGCTTTTCTGCCACTTTACCCACAGCTGTCAACAGTACACACAGAGACCACCAATAAAACATAATAATAATAATAATAAAAAACATGTGCAGCATATCACATCATTATTTATCAAATAAAAATAAACTATTATAGCATATGCTAATTTCTATAGCGCCTCCGTTTCAAAGATTCTGCAACTTACTAATTCTCCTATAAGATTTTCTTTATCAAATAAAAAGCTGGCAATAAACACACTGGAAAATAATGGAAATAAGGCGGCGTCAGCTGATTCCTGTCAGTTAACGTTAGCCGGTAAAGCTAACAGCCGCCTCTCAATCATCATACGCCATAAACTTACAGTTATTCCGGTTTCCGGTGTCTCAGATAGACTGCGTATTTTCGTTTCAAGCAATCAATGTTTGTTGAAGTGGAGGTGAAACAGCAGGCGTAGGTTACAGGACACTTTTCAATATCACGTTCCTGCGCGGACAGCGCGAGCTCAGCAGAGTTTGGAGCTACGCTTGCGCAAGAAAGTTGTACGCTTGTTGCGTAACTCGTGCGTACTCTTTGCGCAGTCTGCGGAACAACGGGCGAGAACCGGTTTCAGCTCGATCACTCCAGCGGCGCCGGTGACACGCGCTCCGGGAACAGACGCTCGGATGCCCCCCGCAGGAACACCGAGGCAAATGTCTTCCCTAACTCAGAAATTGACTTTTGAAATAATTGCAAAATAAGCCTTTGTTGAAAATACTTATTTTTGAACTATCCTCTGAAATAGATTAAAAGAGACTGGACTTTATTACAGTTTTTGCCTATTGCTTACACACTAAAAACCAATGCTTACCCCAAAGCCTCAAACTTTTTGTATCTTGTGTTAAACACAGTGTAATCATAGCTTAAACACATTTTCAACTTTGCACTTCTGTAACACACTTTTTGTGAAACACTGCACACGTTTTCTTACATTAGACGCTTTGTTCAAAAACAAAATCACCTGTTATCATTGGGGAAACACTTTTGTAGATTGTAGACACTTACATAGACACTGTGGAATTATAATTTTGCTTTATATGCTCAATCAATATATTCAGCTTTAAGAATTATTTTAGTTAAAGCCAACAACTGTGCCTTTGTATTCTGTATGTGTGTCCTCTCTATTTCTTCTCTCTCTGGACACTATCTTTTCTGCAGAAATTGCAACAGAGGGCCCAAGGTCGAACTGTCCTACCAAGGGATCTGCCACTATCATAGAAAGCACCTGTGATGGTGGAATAATACTAGAGGGAGGATCCACAAGAATATAAGAATATAAAACCTGTGTTTTTGCTTTGTGAGACAATTCTGGACTGCCCAGATGTCATGTTTGTGTCAGTTCTGAAGCTCAGACTCAATTATTCTGATTCTTATTAAATAACTTTTAGAGTAATTTTTGTTGTATAGTCTCATCATTGGTGAAATCAAAGAACTGGGGGGGTTTTATTAAGCATAAAACGAATGCTTACCCCAAAGCCTCAATACCTAAACTTTTTGTATCTTATGTTAAACACAGTGTAATCATAGCTTAAACACATTTTCAACTTTGCACTTCTGTAACACACTTTTTGCGAAACACTGCACACGTTTTCTTATATTAGATGCTTTGTTCAAAAATTAATCACCTGTTATCATTGGAAAAACACTTTTGTAGATTGTAGACACTTACATAGACACCTAAACTCACATGCATAGAAAAACACAACACCAATCGGTCTGAGCCTTAGCACAAAAAATAGACCTCAGGTCAGACATTGTGAGACCAGTACCAGTGTGGAGACATGTGTCAGATGACATCAGCTCCTCTGGTGGACCACGTGATCAATCATGAGTCCATCTTACTGTAACCTTAGTCGGTACACAGTAACATCGAGGATATTCTGACTGGAGAACAAGTATATCTTCAAGTTTCTACTCCAGACTGTACCTACTGTATGCGTCACATGATTCTTTATCACTTTACAGTATTACTGCACTAACTGTTTTATGCAAAAATGTAGTGCTGTGATGTACACCTCACATCTATATATACATATGTACTTGTAAAAGCTACTACTACATATACTGTAAAACATTACTTTGGTGTAAAGCTGCTTAGCAATGATATGTATCATGAAAAGCGCTATACAAATAAATTTGAATTGAATTGAACTATATGTAAAGCAATACCATTGTGATGTTACAGAATGGTGTACAGCTGTGAAAAAATTACAGAATTTAGACCCAAATACAAGGTGGGATCCATAAACCCCCTTGAACCCACCACACACACACACACACACACACAACAATAGCAATTTGTCCAGTAATTGTTTTGTGTTTTTTGCTTTTGTTTTGTTGGTAAATTTGATGATTTGTGATAACATTTCTTTATTTCTGTAAGAATGTTTGTTTTTTGTAAGAACTCTTGTTTGATTACTGCAGAGATTATACTTTTGAGTTTTACAGTAGACTGAGTCTGAGCAAATGACTATAAAACTAGAAGACTGCAGTGTTTTATATAAAGCCCATTAGTGTGTTGCTGCTGATATGAAAGAGAAATTAAAATGGTGCTTGTGTGTATGATTTTGTTGCAAGAATTAGATTTTTAGAAAGGAGTGTTAAGTTTTGATTGCAGTGTTTCATTTTGGCGTAGATGTTAGGTGTTTGATAGATGTTTGGATAGTTGTTAATCTCCAAGTGCTGTGTCTGATTGTTTTGTGTGTAGAGTTTTGACATAATGGGCCAAATTTAGCAAAAAGTGTGTAAGCAATAGGCAAAAACTGTAAGAGGGTCCATGTAAACGCACTAATTGCTTGTGTCTAAAGTTAAAGTAAACCATCAAGAGAAAAACGTGTCAGTATATTAGATGCGTTCAGCTCGAGCTAAGATCTTAAAGGGACAGAACTAAACATGCCGCCGCTTGTCATTAAAGGGATAGTTCACTCAAAAATTATAATTGTGTCATCATTTACTCACTTCCCAAACCTGTATTAATTTCTTTCTTGTGCTAAACACAAAATAAAAATGAAAAATAAAAACACTGTTTTATTCATATTATGTTTATTTGTAATGTGTATCTATTCGAATAACAAAGATTTTTATCTTTGCTCATTTTGGCCTAAATATCTGCCCCTCTTTATTTTATACTTTGTTACCTTGAAAGGCTTTGTTTTTATAAAAATTTGTTTTTACTGCTCCAACAACTTGCAAAATAGTAAAATCAATGAGAAAGAATCCTGATCTTTAAAACAAATTAATAAATAATAATTTATATATATATATATATAGAGTGTAATGCGATATTTTTGCCATATCGCCCACCCCTACTCTGAAGCTAATATAAAATAAAGTGCAGCATATTTTTAGAGACAGCTTATGCAGAAGCAGTAATTATTAATAGAAATATTTTATGTGCCTTTGTTTGTATTACAGTTTTTCAGTTACAAGAAGAGCCCTTTAAACATTAGATCAGCATTCCAATATTGCATTTGGGAAAAAAAATAAAATAAATTAAAAAAAAAAAAAATATTGGAGGCAAGATTGAGGGTACAAAAGACGAAGCTTTAATCAGATGCAATGAAACAATGTGACATTAAAAAGTGAGTGGAATATATATTTTCAGTTGTTCCAAATAGTCAGTCCACTACCATTGCACTGAAGTTTGACAATTTATAGGCCCATCATGAGAGTGTTAGAAACACGGCAGGAAGGTGTAAATGCAGACAGATCAATCATGTTAGCAAATACATGGAAAATGGAAAAATACCAAATATAAACAGCAGGAGTACAAATGAACACTTACACACCCACCACCTAAAGTGTGAACATCAAGAAAAACACCATTTAGTTTGCAGTAATATGTGGTGAACAAATCCTGAGAACTCTCAAAAACAAAACATTTAATGTAATTAAGGCAAAGTCAGGAGAAAGGCTTAATTGGTGCTGAAGTGCTCTTGAAACAATAACTAAGATTAATCTCTTTGGCTGACAAGTAATATTCCTGCAAATCATGGATTACATACTATTGCATAAGGAAACTTCTTCCTTTTATCAATTATAAAAAATTCCCAACATTTATTTTTCTTCGAAAATGGATAAATACTTTGTCTCTGGTGTAAAATATAAATAGCCAATATTTATTCAAATTCATCATAAGGCAGTCATCAACAGGGTAAGACAGATTCAGTTTCACTGGGAAAGACAGAGTTTAATAAGTGACAAGATGCCTATTGCCCTTATTATTTATTTTCTTTTTCTTTTTAATAATCTTGGACGCAAAGTTATGCTCGTGGCTCGAATAATCTTTGGCTCAAAATCTGCTTTAAAAATATTGAAAATTGCAGTGAAGACTCCATTAAGGATACGGTTGCCCTCAAAGCATACACATTTCATTTAAACACAACAAACTTGATGATGGCAAATAATACATCCTGATCTGTAACACCCATAGGCTCGGCTTTGATATTCTGAAATTTACTCAGGAGTTGGCTCAGACCCCTCACTCTTCAGATCATTCTCCTCGTCGCTATCCACGCCAGAGCGTCCAGCCGCACGACGTACATTTACAGTGAAATCTCCACGCCTACAAGAGAAACATAGCACTAAATATGTGTTGCACAAATCTAATGAAAAAGTTTGACTGATTTGTCAGTAAGCATTCATTTAAAAAGCAACTTTTGTGGGGGAAGGATATGACTATCACAAAGCAGCAGAGTACTCACCTGAGTTTGTTCTTTAGGGTGCTGACCTCTCGGTTCATAAGAGTAGCAGATTCGGTAGCATCTTCCAGCTCTCTCTGCAGCTTCCTGCGGGATGCGTTCGCTCGGGCCGCTTCCTCCTCAGTTTCCTCTAGCTGTCTCTTCAACTGCTTCATACGAACGTTCAGCTTCTCGGTCTGACCAAGAAAAAGACTTCATTATGAATGGCATTCAAAACGCTGACACTTTTCAGTTGTCTACCATTAAGGGTCAAATGTTATTACTAGGAAACGTGAACATATTTAATAGTCACAACAACAAAACAGGCCTTGAATTTTTAATTAGTACTGGTACAAGTGGACCCAATCACCTTTGATCGAGAATATATAAAGATCAAGTTAAGATTCTGCCTTGGATTCAGTAGTTTGAACAAGCTTACTGTATAAATGAATGAATTGCAGAGCCTACCTCATTTTTGTATTGCTCAGCATTGCGTCGTTCATCATCAACCTGCAATAAGAGCTCTTTGAACTTCTTCTCTGCACGCCTCACTTGTTTTGTGGACTGCTGCCTCTCCCTGACAATTAGTAAATGAAGTTTGGTTATTAGAGACCAAGTAAATGACTGAGGAAAGCATCTTGTAAACGTACTACTAATATAGATTCCTGGGAGATTTGAGGTGTAATTATGATATAAATGCAAGTTATCCCTAACATCACTCACTTCATCTCAACATCCAACTGCTCTTCGAGCTGTGGGATCTTGGCCTCCAGGGCAGCGATGGTGGACTTGTACTTGCTCTTCACAGCTGCCTCCAAATCCTGAAGCTTCTGCTTTAGGTCCTTGTTCTGGCGGTCCAGCTGAGAGCGTAAACCCTCCAGACGCTGACCATTACTACGCTCTGCAGTCAGCTCCACTGTAACCTGCTCAGCCTGACATTGCACCAAAATAAAACCACAGAGAGTCACAGTTTGAAGTGTTCACAATCTCAGCCATCCTCTCATGAAGCTCAGGGTACTCTACCTGCAGTGTTGCCTTCTTCAGTCGATCACTGACCAGTTCCACATTGAGATGTTCTTCCTCAAGTTCCTCCTCAAGCTGAGCAATACGAGCCTCCAGTCTCCTCCTCTCGTCGCTGTTCAGCGAGCTAACAGAAAAAAAATAAGCTATTTAAACCTGCCAACCTAGTAAGAAATACAGCTTCTGGTGCAAGATACCCTACCAGACAACACATCACAATAACAACAGGTAACTCACTTCTTAGCATTCTGGCTATTGATCTCATCCTGCAGCTCATCTCGTTCCTGTTGGATTTGTCTCTTTGCTCTATCAGCAGTAGCCAGATCCTATCAAGAGAAAAAAAAAAAAAAATATATATATACAAAAAGGCAAACATTTACCACAAACATGTCCTTTTCTAAACAACTTCTAAACTTAAAAATCAAATTGACCCTAGTTGCAGCACATTTCGGGAGTCAAGACGAACCTCATGCAGCTGCATGACCTCAGCCTCCATGCTCTTGATCTTGCGCTCGTTTTCTTTGGCCTGGTTAAGAGCCTCATCTCTGGACACCCGCAGATCCTCAAACTCTCTCATCTGATCTTTCATCTGGGCCTGCAAAGCGGAAATAACACGGTTACCATATTGCATGTACTCTTGAAAATGTCCCCAAAACCTTTAGAACATGTATATGTGAATACCTGTAGTTTCTTGAGCTGTTTGAGGGCCTCATCTCGAGCCTTGTTGGCATTGTCAATCTGAGCAGCCAACTCCGACAGATCCAGCTCAAGTTTTTTGCGCACAGATATGGCCTGAGCCCGCTGTTTCCTCTCATCCTCAAGCTCCATTTCCATCTCACGCACCTGATGTATTTAAGCATAATATTGGTAGTCATGTATTACTTTCCAGTTTCCCCAACATGAATCAGCATCTCACGACAATGCTCTGGAAGGCAGCGGAGCACATACCTGTTTGACTAGCTGCTTTCGTTTCTCCTCACCCTGCTCATCTCTGTTCTGCAGGTCTCTCTCAAACTGAGCCTTCATGGCCTGCAAGTTGACCTCCAGGCGCAGTTTGGCATCTTCTGTGAGCTGCAGTTCATCCTCCAGCTCTTCCAGCTGAGTCTTCATTTCTGCTAACTGCTGTTCCATTCCTCGCTTGGCCCGTTCAAGTTCATGCACCTTAAAAGAAAAGAAAGAAATATTTAGAAAACTAAGATAAGACATGAGAATGAATCATGACCGCCACTTTTAGCAAACTGCTGCCAAAGAAGACTGGATAAAGTCTTTTGCCCACCAGATCCTAATTACATCTTACCACATCAATTAAAACATTCTGCTTTACCACATTGAGCAAGACTTTCAGGAATTTTTCTATTAATGTAGGGCAGAAGACTTCACAATTGATCCAATTCACTTACAAAATATTTAAAATCAATAAAATTACATCTTTAGAAATTAATAGATGTTTTGGCAATGGCATGTACACAATAGTAGCTCAAATTCAAAACTGTTAACATGTTCTAAGGATAAGTGGTGTCTAGGTTGGCAGCTTATTAGGTTTTGGGACAGTGCTTGTTGTCTTAAATACATGCAATGCTTAAGTTTCACATACACTCTTGCCAGCATCATCCTTGGATGACATCAGGTCCTCCATCTCAGTTTTGAGCTGCTTGTTGCTCTTCTCCAGTTCGTCCTTCAACTCAGTAATGGCCTCCAACTCTCGAGTCAGAGTCAGGGCCCTGGTTTCTTTCTCACGGGCCTCTGCCTCAGCACGATCCCTCTCCTCTGCATTCTTCTGAGAGATGCTCTTCTCCTCTGCCAGCATCTGCACAGATTGAGGTATTTTAAATCACTGAAGGTGGTTGAACATGACCATTTCTTTGCTTTTACCTTTTTTCTTTACACCCAGAAGCAAGCATTTAAAATATTCACATAATTTTCCAATAGCAGTTCTCTACCTGGTCAAACTTCTTCTGTTTACGTTCCAGCTCCTGAACAGTCTGGCGCAGATGAGCCTGGTCTACCAGGACATCATCCAGCTCCCGCTGCAGACGCGTCTTGGTTTTCTCCAGTTTATCGTATCCGGCATTCCTCTCCTCCAACTGCTGCATGATGCCTTCCACCTCCCTTTGCAATTTCTTTTTCCCATCCTCCATGCTTTCCAGGCTCTGAGCCTCTTGCTCAACCTTTTTCTTCATGTCTACCAACTGAGAAGAAGAGAAAAAAAAAAAAAAAAAAAAAAAAAAAAAAAAAAAAAAAAAAAGCAAGAGACAATAAGAACAGTTCTTTCAAACACAAACTGCTTCTAGACCAGCATCATCATCTACAAGAATGGGTCCACAGACTGAGGGGTGCAGACACCTGAGCTTGAGCCGTGTGCAGTTGCTTTTCAACATTTTTCTTGCCCTCCTCTTCCTCCTCCAGCATCTCTTTCAGGTTGTTCTGCTCATCCTCCAGTTGCCGAATACGAGTGGTGAGTGCAAGCTTCTGCCTGGTCTCCTCCTCCAGTAATGCCTATCCACAGAGGGAAAAAAAAAAAAAAGGGGGTGGGGGGGTAATTTCCATTAGCAATACTGGTAACACACATCTGTGAAAGTTCACCATTACTGTTAGGGCAAGCAAGACTAAAGACACCTGGTGTCCAACAGTCACCTGCCAATCTTCAGT
>JAUMHI010000041.1:3310917-3322459 GCA_032359435.1 Enteromius unitaeniatus
AAAGGCCTCCAGAATCGGGTTAGCCTGGAGCAACTGTTTCTCCAACTCCCCCTGGCAGACAAAGAATTGATTAGATTAGAATTAAGAGCACATTTGAATTTACAACAGCAGGAACTGATAGCGATTAGTAAAAGACTACATCTTGAAACAAAAGTTCCCAAAACTATACACAGTAGACCCAGATCACTTATTTTCTTAAGGTTGAAAACTAATGCCCATTTTTGCAGTTAAGTACATTTTTCCACTACGTTTATAACTCTAAGAACCATTCGTGCATTAAACTTTAATCCACACCAGTGTTAGAATTTGCATTAGCTGAAGTTGCAGCTGTTAGGAAAATTTGGAACATAGCATGACATATAATCAAGCTTGTTGACAACCATTATCAAATATCCTGCAAAGTGGGATGCGTACACAGCCAAAAAAAAATAAAAATAAAAAAAAGGATGGTATGTGTGCAAGTGTGGACTAGGAGGAATGAGGAAGGTGTATAACTCACATGTGACAGGGTGACACTGCTCTGGAGGATGGAAAAGAGAAAGTCTCAAAATATAGGCACAATAATGAATTGTCAATAATGAAAAACATGCTCAACTGTATGGTACAACATTCAACAATGGGATGCTTGTAAGTGTTTAGTATATAATCAACCATGAACAAATGTGGAGGTATTCACAAAGTCATTAGAGATCCAGTGGGAACAGGTCTAGGCCTGATACAGGAATGTGAAAACAGAATTTTGACTTCCTGGTCCAGAGAGGACAGAGAAGTTTCAAATGCAAAGAGAAACAACAATAATGTACAGGAAAAAAATGGAGAAGAAAAAAACATCTACAGGAAGAGATGAAACTGAGATCAACAAAACATTTATAAAACAAAAAGGGGGCTGGAGACAGAATATCTGATGTTAAAAATGGATGTGGTTATTTATGATAAGCTCTGTCATGACAATCAGCTCTTGTCTCATTGAGACGCTGCTCTGCACACAAATGACATTTGCTCATGAATGACTGGCTTCCAAGACCTGAACTCAGTGGGGGGGAAAGGGGGGTTTATACTCACTTGATCTTTCTTTATTTTGGAGGATGATGCTACAAATGCAAGGTACTGAATGACTTTTTTGGTGTTTTCAGTTTTTCCAGCACCAGATTCACCCCTGAGGAAATATTAATAAAGAGTACGTCTTGAAAGAACACAGTGCTGGTCATTGTGATATTTTATTTTGGTACTAGCATTTCAAAAGTTCTAAGTCAAGCTTACGTGCACAATATGGACTGATCCTCACGATCTAAAAAGGATCAAGAAAAATGAATGAACAGTACTCCATCACATGAACAGGCATGCCATCTGGGCATGAATGGTGGTCTCAATAGTGGTATACAGTTAGAGTTCTTACCCTGCATCATGCTCCTGTAGGCCGTGTCTGTGATGGCGTAGATGTGAGGGGGCATCTCATGCCTCTTTTTGCCTTTATACATCTCGACAATCTCTTCCGTGTAGATAGGCAGATGCTTATATGGGTTTATTACCACACAGAAGAGCCCAGAGTATGTCTGAAATAATGATTTACACATGCTATTCATCAGTGTTTTAAGCTGATTGACAAATCACAAATAACTCAACATTAGATGATTCTCTGTAAGTAATGAAACAATTATGCAGTCTAAATTTTCTGCACACTCAGCATGTTTAATTGTAAGCCTGCCAGTGCATGCACAATATCTGAACTTGAACATCACAAACATGCGCTCTTCAGAGAGACTTACGTAGATGAGCCCAGAGTAGTACCTCTCCCTCAGGTTGTGCAGAACAGAGGCTTCATTCAGGCAGGTGAGCTCCGCCATATCCTCCACCTTGCTGAACTTGGGTGGGTTCATCTTCTGGATGTCATCTTTGTTTACCTTGATCTTCTTGCCAGAGTCAACCAGCTCCACGAGGCACTCATCTCCAGTCTCCTCTTTGATGGAGCCGGCCTCAAAGCCGAGCTTCTCTGAGGGAACCCACACCAGCTTCTTAGAGGCCCAGTCCGCCTGAGCCAAAGGGTCATTGATAGTATTGCGGTCGGCATAGAGGAACTTCTCTGCGTCTGACATTTTGGCTACACGTGAGAGAAAGTGAAAGCATTTATGTTTTTGTGGTATTAAAGTTCCACAGAATTCCCTAATTTTTAGAGAAGAGGATCTGAAAATTAAAATTGCATGATGACAGTGTCTTGGGGAGGAAAAAAAAACAAAAACCACACCCCTAAATGGTAACTCGGTCAAGCATCTGACTACAGTATGCGTCAATATTGTCCTATAAAACATGTAAACCACACCCACTCAGGCTTCTGACTGACATCTCTTTTGCTCCCTTTCTGCATATATTCAATACGGAGTCAATTCCTTTAACAACCCGTAATTATTAGAATTCCATAAATTCCCACACTCATAAAGGAACCTCACCAATCAGTATTTAAAATTCATATTACCAAATACAAGTGCTTGGTAATGTGTTTTTTAGTAACTAGGTGTGTACACATGTAAACATTTTCATGCAGAAATCATGATGATACAGCAAAAGTTTTTTGCAAAAGCATTTCTGTTTATCGTTAGTTTAGGATAAAAAAAAAAAAAAAAAAGACCCCCAAAAAATAAAATAATAATAGTAATACAATGTTATGCACAGAACTATACGATAAGAACCCATTTATTAGTGATTGAGACCCACCATTTCCATTTTACCATAACATTTATGGCGTCAGGCCAAATTAAGCAAGTGCATTCATTAGTTAATTAATTGTATTCCCATACGCATGGCAAGATTAATGTAATTTAAGAAAAAGACAAACAGTGGTAACAGCAGTAATACAAAATGCTAGTGTGCAATAAAATAGCATGTATAGCACCTTAAGGCACTGTAGTAAGAGTCTACAAAACGCCTACTGTTTGCTAGCGCAAATATACACACGACACAAGCTCCTATTACTTTGAAGCGGAGTAACATCTGCTCTGAAGGAGTAATTCCTAAACAAGTTTGGACAAAGAAAATTTCATTATCCGCCACACCCTGCAGGAGACTCCAGCACTCTGAAACTAAAGATAACAGCTTGAATTCAGTCAAAAAGAGCAAAAATGTCACCAAAAATTAAACAGCACTGTGCATGTTCAGAGTAGAAATATTTAGAGGGAATAAATAGTTTTTTTACAGATAAAAATATCTAAACGCAGATGAGACTGGAAGCTAGACCCTTAGAATGTACAAATAGCGGCGATGATCTTTACGCCAGAAAAAGGTGGATAATTTTCTCTAATTCTGAGGATGCTGTTAAAATACTAGTAATATATGAAGAGTTACGAATAACCACACCTTTAACAATTTTTAAAAATTATGTTTTTTTACTGTGAATTCCAATCAATCTGCAGTTGGGTCAAAAAAAAAAAATTACTTAAAATACAGCTAACACAATAGAACACAAAAACTATGCACCACACCTTTAATACTGACCATTATAAATGAGTTTGCTGCAATTCATCATAACACCATTTTGTAACATGGTTGCTCAACAAAAAAAATCGAATGTATAAATAAGGAAAAAAAGGAATATAGCTTCAAAGTGAAAACCCATAGTGTTTTTTGCTCTTCGTTACTCAAGGTGAGCCATTTGGCAGTGTCTTACAAAGATCCGTCCCTCAGGGGCAAGAAAAAGAGAGGCTTCTGAGAGTCAAAGTTCTCTGCCTATTCAAGCATTAATACTTACTGCCAGCAACCTCTACACTCATTTCAATCTGCAGAGCGTGACCGCTAAAGTGGGCAAAAGATGCTAAGTGTAGTGCAGTGATACCATTAATGGCGCTCAGAGTGTCAGAGAAGTATCTTCAAAGTGAAAAGAGATGACAACAGCACAGCTTTAGCATACTGTTGAGATGGAGCGAGTGTAAGAGGGATAAGGAGATTAGCAGGGTGTCATCTCTGTCTGCAAGTTCATTAACAGCTCAAATACAGTCGATGTGATTAAATGCAGATGACAGCGTGTGCCCGTGCACATGACATGCACCTCTGTTGGGTTGCATGGGGGTTTGTCATGCAGTTATACAAGAACGCACAAGGGAACAAACTAGGAGTGAATTATGGTACATTTACGTGACAAAAAGAGTTGGACAATCGTGGTTTAGCAATGAGGAACAAACAGCCACCCATTACAGAACAAAACAGTTTCTGGAACTGGTTGATATTGTAAAAATTGCTTCACCACACTGACACACTTCCTCTAGCTTGAAGCCTTAATGCAAGACCTTAGATGGCAACATGTTAGAACTTGCAACCTGAATTAAGAACTGCAGAAAACAGACAGTTTATATAATACTTCAAATTTTGTTTAAAAAAAAAAAAAAAAAAAAGTGTAAGTGTAGAAATTAAAATCTGGTTATATTTTGCCATCAGGGCCAAACAGACTACTAGAATATCCTTCATATTTCACTGTGTAATCCAAATTAATATGCATTCATATATAACATTACATTTAACGTGAAAAATGCTTTACATTTAATGCCATACCTTTAAATGCCAATTTAATGCAAGCAAAAACATAGCATTTATTTTTAAACCGGACTAATCAGGCTGAAATGTGATTAGATTAAGCTCAATATAAGCTTTACACATCAGAAGTAATTCATTGGTCATTTCTTTTTGTGGGACACGTTTTGTCACCTGCAGTGCCATGCTTTATTTTATCCCTTCATCAGCACGTTCTCTCATCCCACTGATCTTGGCCTCGGTTCAATCCATGCTTATAGTTCAAATGCCAACAGCTCTGAGATGAAGTCAACAACAGCAACACAGGAGTCACCTGTACTTACAGTGATCATTTTATGAAGGGCAAGCTGAAACGATTCTAACGCAAAAGACTTCACAAAAGAAAGGAATCACGCAACTAGAATTGTGACATAAGGGTTAAGGCATCTTGTTCAGAGTCTTATCTGAATGCGTGTCCTCAGGGCTGAGCAATTCAGGTCGTTTGCATTGCAAGAAACCGGCCTTAATGCAGACTGGGCGTTGCACAGACAGATCACCTGAACCGAGATGTTACAGATAACGCTCGTGCGTTCTAGTAGCTACGTTATTGTGGATAGCAGTACAATAAAATAATAATCTAAGTGTCAACATGATCAACATGCATTTTTTCGTAAAAGTAAAGAATTTTATCAGCAGCAAAGTCCCGCGCGCGCATTGGCTGATTGTGCAGAACAGGTACAGGTGTGCGCTCAGGTGAGAAGAACAGAAGCTCTACTGAATATTCAACGTTAGCTCACCTGTTTTCTCTCAGGCGCCGTTTATTGAGAAGACCTGCTTTCCCCAAATCTCCTGTTTTTTTACGGAGAACGCGACAAAATTATCCGAAAACCTGTGGAGTTCGTGACGCTTTCCTGTTTGCTCATCGGCGTTGCGCTCTCTAGTTTCCTCTCAGTCTCAGCAAACTCCCTCTGACTCTTAAATCAGCTGTGTGGGCGTGTCTATACAACGTCGACAACCTTCTCGTCCCGCCCATTTATATGATCGAGCGCTTCTTTGGACGTGTCAATCAAAAGATGTGCTTTCGTTGATTGGCCATTTCTTCAGCACGGCTATAATTGTGCCCAAAAAAGTGATCTTAGGTTTGGCTGTTAGGGCTGAAATACAGTCCAAACGTGTGATACAACACATTGAAATTGAAATTTTGGTTTTATATAGGAAAGAAGGATTTTAGTATTTTTTTTTTTAGAAAACATACTTTACTAATTAAATATAAAATAGTTAAATATTCAAGGGATATGTAGGCCTACAAGAAAAACAATAAATATTGAACGTATGGTTTTGTACACCACAAACCTCTGAATTTCTACAAGGTTCCACTCAACATTGTGCTAAAATTACAATGAAAACATGATCAAATTGACTTTACATGTCTTATTACTTAAACTACTAATTCCACACACACACAAAATCATATTACTTGTAGTTCAGAGAGAGGGTATAAATTATTAGCCTAAATGCTGGAGGAAGTGCGAGTGGAGGAAGGCTGTTGGTGGAGGGTGACGGAATGCAGAGCTTTGCCTGTACTTGCATTCCTGCAGTGATTTTCCTCAGTAGTCTGCATTTAAGAGTCATACTGTGGAGGTACACTTGAGAGAGAGAGAGGGCGGGAGACGAAAATGAATGTATACTGCTGTGAGTCAACCATAGGATATCATAAACCAATAAACACTGGTTAAGCGATAACTATGATAAGCTGATCTGTAAACGACTGACACATGATCTTCATGGCATTTATAGATACTGCATTTTTCTCTGTGTGTCAATCGGGAGGTTGAGATATGTGAATTGATTATTGTAAATGATGTCGCTGTTAAAGTAAACAGGAGAAAATGAAAAAGTCAAAGTTCAAGAAAGTCCACAAAGCAGGCCAGACAGACTATCCACGTAATCCTATGTGAAATTCTATGGAAATTATTTACATAATGGAGGCTTACAGCAAGAAAACTTGTTTAGGAGACCTTAAGGACACTGACATATTTGAGTCTACCTAGCCTCAGGTGGGTTGATTCTTCCTTTTATGGTATGATGCAAGCACATAGTGAAAGGCTGGTCTGTACAGTTTAAACAGCGGTGGTTTTGGATTACCCATAACCCTACTGGCCCACCCCATTTTCTACCTTCCTTGTTCCTCTTCTTCATCTGGAATACTCAGTGGCATGAAAGATGAAGAGATAATTTTCAAGAAAAGACTTGTCGCTACATGACCACACACCAGATAAACAGACAGCAAATGAGGTTTCTTAAACCTACTAGTGTTTGCACATTGCTCAGTTGATTTCTGCTTCACATAGTATCTGTAATCTTATCCATAGTATGAATACCAAACATGCATAGGGTGCGTTTCTTGATATGATAATGAAATAAAAAAGGTGGCTGGTTGATCATACCATTGTCTGCTTCTCAGTTTCCTGTCGGGAGAGAGTGACAACACTTCACAGCAGTGTACTGCAATCTAAATGCTTTTTCCTTATATCTTCTATTATTCAGCAAGGATGCATTAAAGTGCAAAACAATAATGATCAGAAATGGGTCCTGAGCTGAAGTTAGCGTATTTGATGATTTCTGAAGGACTGTGTGACACCAAAGACTGAAGTAATGATGATGCAAATTCAGAAATAAATTAGATAAAATATATTATATTTTTGGCTTTATTGTTAAATAAATGTAGCCTTGGTATACAAAGAGACTTAACACTTAATACTTATTTTAACATGACATTTAGTTTATACAGTAATGCATATATACTGTTTTAATATGGTTTTGAATTTGTCAAATCTTTATGCACAATCACATGACTAGAACCTTAAGATCTAGCCCGTGTTAGACTCTTTAAGTTTCATCAAGCACCACGAGAGGGCGATCTGCAATAATAATAAAACAAAATGCAAGCCATTTCCTTTTAATTAAATGTTTAATTAACAATCAGCCGATCTGCAAGAATCATCTATACTCATATTGAACTTTTATGTTTATTGTTATTAGAACTTTTTTTTTTACAAAATGAAAGCAGGGCTATACCTGAACAGTCACATTCAAGCACCATGTTACATACAGAGGCTTTATCTCACTTCCTTCAGTGGATGAACTATGTAGAAAAATGCTGGCTCACAAAATAGCCAATAACATCGATAGACAAAATGTCTGACAACAAGCTTTACAGAATATTTTCAGTTTCACAATCTCTCAAAAAAAAATCACAAATGAGTGTTTGACGTAAGTCTCTTGTACACATGTTCAGTAAATTCTACAGAATGTTGTTTAATGAAAACATATTATGTGATAAAGACAGTTATTTACAAAACAACATTATATAATCTTATGCGAGACATGGACAGTTGGTAGATGTCTCCTATTAACCTTAGGATGAAACCTGAGGTGATTCCTTAGTCTCTGTATTTTTGGTTCTGGATTATATCACTAAATTGACTTAAACCGTCAATAACGCTAACAGTAAAATTCCAAGGGAACACGTTCACATTTTATACAGTGTAAGATATAAAACATTTGCTACATCCTGTACATATGTGTCTCTTTCTCATCCCACCTAACTGGTTTTTAAATATATTATAATCTTAAAACTGTCTCTGTACAGCTATTGATTCTCTATAACCCTATTTCTGAATAATACAATATTTTGCTCCATGGATATTTAACTTAAATACTTATCCATAAAAATAGTGCTAACAATCTATTTATTATCTTTCAAATATGCTTAATAGTAGTTTGCTACATCCTATACCTAATCTATATTTCCAAAAATAGAATTGATTTTCTTTCTTTCACTCTTAAATGTCAGTAGGTGTTAATTTAAGTCTTAAATTTCACAGTTGATAATCAGTTTCTGTATGGCTGTTTTTTTTATATAATGTACAGAATGTCAGTGTCTGGCATTAATAATGCAAATACATAGCAAATTTACAGAGATGGAAGATTATTATCTGTTCCTTTAGTAAAAATAATACAAAACACCCACCCAAAAGATAAAAGACATACTATGAGGATTCAGACAACATGAGGCTGTCATTACAGAATAATCCCGATTGAAATGAGTGGCTATTGCTGTCATAGTCTCTGTCAGCTGGTAGGGGGCAGTAGAGGTGAGTACGGGGAGCCTCTAGACCTGAGTGGAGAATGATCTGGTGAGGGAGAGTCTAGGGCGAGCGCAGGTAGAATATTCTGAAGGCATGTCTAGACTGCGCTGGAGATGGAGCGACGTGAGTGGATGAGGACATCGGGAGGGGCGGGGGCCAGGTATGGCTGATGGTCATGTGATGCCTGTGTATAAAAACCCTGGAACCTGCTGAGGATAGAAAACAAGGCATTTCTGAAAGTGTGCAGAAGGGAGAGGACAGGGTCAAGGTGACATTTCACTGGATGCAATCAGGGTCAGAATTTAATGTGGGTAGGGGCAAAAAAGCCACCATAATGAGCAAAAATGCTTCTCAAATTCATGATAAACGTAATTTATTACTGCTGTTGCGATTAAAGTGAAATGTGGAAATGAATGAAAAATGTTGATCGGGGCAATAGTCTGTGTAGCCAGAATGCTGTTTCCCCAAAACTAGTTAAAAAAAAATGTATTGTATTAATCAAATTTAATACACATATTTACAGTATTTTAATACCATAATATTGTAGCTCTACCCTGTAACCACCTTATTTTTCGTACATTTTATGGGTCTGGATTCTGGTGTCGTTTTTAGCTTTACAAAACAGCTCATTTTGCTGCTTGATGTTGCAAATTTGTGTGTCTTATATTACTTTAATGTATTTTGTTAATTATAATACACTTGTTTGTAGCGCATACAAATGTTTCATTTACTGCACGTTTTTATTCTTCTCATAATTTCCCTAATGCAGCAAATGAACTAGAAGTCTCTCACACACACAGAAAATGGCTTACTCTTGCTATTGAAAAATAAGGGTAATTTCTGGGTAAAATCTGGGTAATTTCCAGATTTTTTGTAGGATTTTTATATCAAGCAAGTGTTGTGTAAATGCATGCATGCCACCTTTGAGCAGCATTATACTGTCTGTAAAAAACATAAAGACAAATGCCATGTCAAATGCCGTTTCTGTTCAGCCTCTGCAATATAAAATACGGCTTTTGTTGATGTTGATAAAATTGTATTATCTATAACAGAAGTTTTCAACCCCCATGTTCATCTAATTTCACTCAATGCAACACTAAATTCAGTGTCTCTTGATTACAATGGAGTTTACTGTCTATTGTCATGTAGTGTTGCACCACTCATGTCTGGTGTAGACAGGGTGATAATTTTACTGAAACGTTAAAAATATAAACAGCTTCCTAAATTTAGTGTGACAGTTGAGCCAGCTTTCAGTCAGTTTAACCCTTTTACCATCTGTGGAATTCATTGTTTTTAGTTTTGCTCAAATTTGCAGTAACCATAGCCAATGAAAACTTCCTTGACTAGCTGTTAAATGTTGCCCCTTTAATAAAAAAACAATAATTTCTGACCCTGTATGCAATGTTTGCTTAGAATCTGGTTAATACAAGGAGATTATGATATGTTTTGGAGCAGCCTTCACATCTGAAGCACATCTATGATGCCTTAAAAATGCTGTCTAGGTAGGCAGCTAACTAGGTTTAACTGAGCTAATGAGAAAAAAAAACTCCTCTTAAGAGCCAATAATATCAGTATAACCACATTCTGGATATACGATCCCATTATTCATGGCTATTTTAAAACTGCACGTATGTGGGCAGCAGACCTCATTCAGCTGTAGAATAGGTACATTATTATACAGTACAGTTAGCTGTTAGCTCTTGTTTAGATTGCCCACGCCTTCCTGGTGTCCAATGCACCCACCCCGTCACCCCTTACCTGAGGGCCACTTAACTTTTCGAGTGGACTCTCTACACAGGGCATGGCCACCATGGGCATGTTGAGGGAGGGCTCTGGGCGTGGAAGGTGCACAGGGGGCGGTAAGGGTGGCAGCTGAGGCTGGGTCTGCTGGAAGTTATTGATCACACATGTGACCTGGAGGTGAACCAAAAACAAGGGTTAATACTGACAGCAAAAACGTGACAGGCATTTACAGTACAACAATGCAGAACCTGCCTCTTGTGGATTAAGGCTTTATGCCCAGAGCAGGCTCAGTCTTGGCATGGTTGTGATTGGACTTGATTTAAGAGGATGAAGGATGGAGCCTCAAGCGGGTGGATTAACTGCAGACTCACTAAACATCTGAGTACTAGTATTAGCTGTTAAACAGGTATGTGCTCAGAGTAATGACGCAAGGATGTGTGCAGTACAGATGGCAGTCTGGCTGGTATATTATACTGTGGTGGGTTTTTTGTTATTCTTTTTGGACTAGGAATGTCCACAAAACCTTGTTTTCTTTGACATTTTTCAATTGTAGATCACATAGTCTCCTGAGCCCAAATTAATGCTTCATTAACTCTCACGCAGTCTCTTGAGGCCAAAAATCAAAACTAATGTCTAATATACAATTAGTTAAGCAAAATCACACAATGTTTTCATTATTACGATAGTTTAAAAGGTTTATAAATAGTTCAAAAGGCAAGTACAACGTTATTTGGTCTCTTACATTTAGGATGAATAACAGCGCTCACATCAACCAGTTGATCGGTTGATGTGATAGTTTCATTAGCCCATTCATAAACGCATTATTTAAATGAACTCAATGACTCACTTATTAAACGCTCACTACTGGCACCTACTGGCATTTTAATTTCGTTGAAAAGTATAATTACCACAATCATTAGGTGTCACACCGTCACATTTACCATTCACTCAATGGCTGAGCTCAAGGTTGTATCGCTCTACTCCCCTGCTCCTTTAAACTCACCTGTTTGATCTCCTGCTTGTGCACGTTCGCTAAAACCTCTGGAAGCTGGAAAGGACTGTTAAAGCGATCAAATGTCTGAGTATACCTACCTATTACTTACCTGTGGATTGTTTCTGCCTCTTGACGCCGCTCCTGTGAATGTACTTACCTG
>JAUMHI010000041.1:3333652-3345579 GCA_032359435.1 Enteromius unitaeniatus
ATGGCCATTTGGTTCACACCTTTACAGACCAAATGTTGAATAGTGGGGTGCAGTTGCAATGTAACACATTAGATGTTAATTCTGTCTAGGGAATGCGCATAATCTTTTTAATGTTTATTGCAAATCATGCACGTACAGGGCTACTCAGCAGCGGAACCTACCCGAACCAGTCTAAATAGTCTGAATATAAACACTTATTATAGATGTACTGTAGTGTTTCAGTACAAGCCAAAATTGTGTATTTGCTCATTGTGTATTAGCTTAGTATAAAAATGTGGTAGATTCTGGACACAAAAAAGTTACGGACTGCAGCTTTAAATGAAAATTATATGCAAATGTCTGACTTTAAGATGCATATCGTGCCAACCAGATTTGGAGAGCTGAATGTATGTTATAGCCTGGAAGACAGTATTACTTTATAATGCTTAAGACACAAGAGACACGCAGACTTCAAAACATAGCACTCAAAACATAATGGCTAATGTTTGCACACAAATGAAATATTCTGAGTAGAAAATGAAATTCAGGTGTCATAAAACAAGTTATCAAACCTGACAACAACATCATCCAAAGCATCAGTGCAAATTACACAACTGTGAAAACTGCAACCGAAAACTTACAGCCTAATGGATGTTGGGAACACCTGTATTGCAAAGTTTTTAGGCTTGATTTATTTATATTTATGCAAGTGGCAAACAATTAAAAAAAATTAGTTCATGCATTCCATGAAACTTAAACCTTGGCATTACTAGCAGCACGTACTTCTTCAGGAACGGTACTTAATTTCCTTAAATAATACTATTTAAAAGCACTTACATTTATTATTTAATAATTATACAAGGTTTTATACTTAAGAATCTATACTTGGGAAGCCACTAATGTGTACATTTGTGTGTACTATCCTTTAAATTGCTCAGTTCGTGTGGGATATCAATTCATTGTTTCAACTGACAACACTAAAATTATTCTAACAGTGATACTGTCAGCAAGCGTTTTGCTCTAGTTTTGGCACACAGTTGATAATGAGAATGAAACTGATAAAGCAGCAAGACATGCTCAGTGTTTAGCACCAGCAGGAAACCCTAAGGCCACATCATCCTCGCTAAACAGAGATGAAGCTGTCATTGTCATGTCATAAATTAAGACACAAGGTTTAACTTGTCCTCTAGAAGCTGTAGCTAGAACGGACAAAAAACCATGATATTTAGAGTGGATTAATGGAAGCTGTTGAAGTGAAGTGCTTACATGTTTAATTGATGAAACAGCTCTGCTGACTCTGAAGACTTTGAGAGAAAGACAGACGGAGGGAGGGACGGGGACAAGGAGTTCAAAGCAAAAGGAAATGGAGAGAGATCGATAGTGAAATCAAGCCGCAGAAATAGGGTGAAATCAAAGAGGAAAGCGGGATGATGGCTAAAGTGAATGGATGTCTGTTTCCTGAGGAAATCATATGGTGTGTGAACAATGTAGACACAGACATTTCACGGCGGCTGGGAATGCTGTCAAATCAAAAGCTTTGAGAAAAGTAGAGCACCAAAAAATGCAAACCCCTCTGCGGTCTGTAGTGGGTGTCAGATTGTCGGTCAAAAAATACACCACACAAACCTTGAGGTGCTGAAAAAACAAAGAAGCACGGTAAATCAACAACAATATTACAATACACAACTATTCATGTTTCATCAAACATACACTACCAGTCAAAATACTGGTACTAATACTAATTAAAGTTTTAAAAATGTTTTTAAAGAAATCTCTTATTTATACAGCCTAAACCAAATATGCAATAAAAACAGTAATACTGTGAAATAAAAAACCTTTCTGTTTTGAATGTTAACACATTTTCCACATAAATATTAAGCAGCAACTGTTTTCAATGTTTCTTCAATGTATTCTTAATCAGAATATTAAAATGATTTCTGAAGGATCATGTGAGACTGACGACATGGACTAATACGAAGCTGCTGAAAAATCAGCATTGTATCATAGGAAAAAATCTTTTTTGAATAATATTTCACAATACTGCTGATTTACTAGTTTTGATCAAATAAATGCCACCTTGGTGAATGTAAGAGAAATATCAAAACATCTTAATTATTTTAAACATGTATGTGATGCATGTATGTACATTTACATATCATATATGAATTAATTGTGTGAGGTCTTAACCAAAGATGGGATAGCATTTTTACGTCAGATGGGATGCCAGCAGTACTTGAACCACCAACTGTTATTTTACCCAGAAAGTTGGCAAAAGGGTCTAAATCCATAATGACAGTGCAGCAGGCAGCCAGATGATTTTTGCACAAGGACAAAATTAACTTTAATTATGGCATTTGACAAAGGTCAAATTAAATGAGAAGCGTTGCGAAAATACAGCTTACAGAAATTAAATTTCTCAGAGGATATCTGAGTCAAAATACAGTAGGAAATTAGTCATTTTTACTGAGGTTGTGAGAAGAAAAAACACAGATATGTTTGATTAGGTCTTAAATTACGCCTGCCAAAATTTACATTACCTTGTCTTGGAAAATTAGTCTAGTCTGAATGGCTCTTAAAAAGCAACCAAATACGTCAGTGACCTTAATGAAAAGACCAGGGGCCAGCTGAATAAATTAAGCAATCACTAGCTAACACTATTTTAAAGACGTAATCTGACCAACTAGATCTTAATTTTCAGATTCAAATTAGACCAGTTTACTGGCTATAGATTTGCAAACAAACTTTATATTTGCAAAAAAATTTACTCACCCTAAGGACATACCAGATGTAGATGATTTTGTGCCTTTATCAACAGATTGGGATAAATTTATCATTTCATCTCTTGCTCACCAGTGAATCTTCTGCATGAACGGATGCCATCAGAATGAGAGTCCAAACAGCTGATAAAAACATCACAATAATCCACAAGTAATCCACATGATTCCTGTTCATTAATTAACATAATTTGAAGTGAAAAGCTGCTTGTTTAAAAGAAACCACCAAGGCAACTTCTCGCCAAAATCCAAAAGAACTATTCCCCCAGTGACAAATTCAATCAATTCAGACTTATATTTCAACAGCTTAATGTTAAAATGCAAGCAGCATTTTGCTTTAAAAACACTTGTGGTTCTTAGCAGCTTTTTGGACTCTCATTCTGACAGCACCCATTCACTCCAGAGGATCCACTGGTGAGCAAGCGAAGAAAAGCTACATGGCTCCCAATCTGTACAGATACAGAAAAAATAGACATCTACATCTTGGATGGCCCGAGTGCACGTACATTTCCAGCAAATCTGCAGTTTTGGGTGAACTCTTCCTTAAAAAATGTTTTAAGGCTAATCAAAGCAGTTTATGTAACCCCCCACAGAATCAAATCAACAGGAATTTCCAGGAAATCTTGCTGGTAAAGGAACCTAGTAGGAACCCCAGCACAATAGTCTTCTATGCAGATAATCATGATGGTTTATCTTTTCTGCAGGGTGGTAGACCTGGAACAACTTTAGTTTACGAGCAGGACGGTATCATACCACCAGTGGTACTGGACATTTCGCCGGCAGTGCAGCGCCCCAGGCTTTGGCCCACTTCTCTTCTGCCAAAACAATTCTCTCGGTGGACTGGGTACTTATAATATACCGTCCAGTCCACAGTGACAGAGAACAATATTAATAATTCATTGTACACATCATGTGCCTTAAAGGGGCTGTTTGGAAAAGGAGCAAGGTCATCGTTTCTAGAGAAAAGGGAAAACAGCAGACTTGTGAAAGTGCAATATACTGTATTAAAAGTAAAGTAAAAACATTTATTTGCCTTATTATTCCAAATTGAAGTACTAATATGTACCTTTTAGGTACAAACATATACGTTTTAAAAAGGGACAGCCCTAGTGACAGCTTTTATACCTTTATTTCTGCACCATAAAACAGAACTTCACTGAACATAACAGTGAACCATAGCTCTTATTTCATGTTTTGTTCACCCCCTTTCCCTTCACTTACACTAAAAAAGCAGCAGCATTAACCTTTGACTAATATTCTCCTTTTGTGTTCCAAAGTAAAACAAATAAAAATTAAAAATCAGGTTTGGAGCAGCATGAGGGTGAATAAATGACAGCTTAAAAGAACAAATCGGACATGAGCTTATTCGGAAATGACGCACTGCTCAAACACACACAGTAACAGTTTGCTCAGCTGACTTTACATGCATTTCTCCCTGAGACTGACAGTCAGCTTAGGATCTTATCTTGGTCACATGCTTGAGGGTACAGGCATATCTGTTGTCATAGTGGTACCATGGCATCAGTATGACAGCTGATGCACTCATGCTCTTGCTAATTCAATCCAGATCACAATTAGACAGCAACACATCACAGATCACATTCATTTCCACATGCTGTCTGCCAATTTTTTAGCTGTCATCTGAATACAGCAAACAGAGATATCAGCACCAGTGTGTTTGCATTGATCTGTCCATAATGTGGGACCACTGTAATCACAACCTTCTTCAATTTCTTTCATCTAGTCGTTCTTTTCACTTGTCCTTTTAGTGGGTTTCACACTCTGTCATTCCTGATTTCTGGGATTTGTCCTTTCTTTCTGTTGTCCTTGTCTTTCTGCGGGCATCTCTCCAAGTACCATATAGGGAAACTGGGTTAGCATCATTCCTCTATCTCTCTACTCACTGCCAGTTTTTTCTCTCCTTCATTCTAATGGCTTCATTTCTCATGCTTTATTGTCTTCTTAAAAGTCAACATAAAATCAAATTTGACCCCATTTACTTTCCTAAAGCATCTTTTTTAGTCTCATTGTAGATGATTCATCACTGCACATTACTGTGAGTAAAAACAAATGTCAGTCTTTGTAAGCATTTGTCAAAATGTAATAACGTGCACTTGCTCTGGAATTACTTTTCTTGGTGACAGCAGGTCTAAAATACATAGAGAATGTGATCCGTTAGCATTCCAGTCTCAATGGAAGTTGCTTGGCTGGCGCAGAACCACCTGGAGGTACACATTTCAAAATCTGCCAAATTCTGGATGCTTAGATCTGCAACCAGGTTATTTTGAGCCACAAATGCCAAGTGACTATTCACTTTACAGCTGTAGGAAAATGACATCATGGCTGGCAACACTGATTGGCTGATGGCACTACAAGAATTTGCACAAAAGCCTTAATCAGTGATCTATGAAAGGCAGACGACAGCATTTTACACCAAAAACAAACAGGGTAGTGGTAAAATATATGCTTTAATATAACATTTTATTATTTAAAAATATATGAGATGCATTTTAAAGGTCCCATATTGTCAAATTTGACATTTCCTTGCCTTTTTCATGATGAGTGAGGTCTAAGAGCTATGTACTGTAACTACCATATAGGGTTCAATATGTTCACTCCACAGTAAACTGTACACAGCCTGCATAAAGTAGCTGTGATTTTTCACAACACACTATGACTTCCATAAAAATGTGAAATCTGATCTACTCCATCACCACCCTTAGTCATCACCTAAGCACCGCCCACCATCCATGACACTGCAGAGCAACAACAACATGGAAACATGTCGAAAAGGCTAACTTTAACAGATTAAACCAGAACAGCAGACCTGACGATCTGACAGGATTGTTACTATGAGGTGAATCACATGTGTAACCTATAGTAAAGACAAACTCACCGTGTCTATCCAGTCATGATCATGATGTAAACATTTCAGTTTCAGCAGGCAACTATTTTTACAGCTACATTATTATTTTTGTTTGTTGTTTAACACACATGGACACAGACATTATTTCATAAATGACACAGTCGTGAGATGTAATAAAACTTTGAGCCCATAACAACAAAAGATAATACTTTATTGAACCTTTTCTGATAAGAAGTGTGCAAACTCAAGCATTTTTGATGATTATTTCTGTCCAATCCGCTCGTTTTAATAAAGGTCTACCACAGCTGTCATTGTTTTTTTATCTGGCAGTGGCATTGGGTATGGAATCATATTTCTAATTTTAAGCTGTATTACATAGATTATGTAGTGAAATCTGCATTATTTTAAAAGAGCTGCCTCTGTCTTCCTTTTGTTTTGCATCCAGCTAGCTCTGCGACATACATTCATTAAACACAAAAAAAAATAAAAATAAATTAAGTTTTGAAGTTGGTAAGTCTTTGATTATTGACAAGGCTAGATTTATTTGATAAAAATGTATGGTAAAAATAGCAAATATTATAAAAATTTTAAATAATTGGTTTCTATTATAAGATATATATATATATATATATATATATATTTTATTTTTTATTTATTTATTTATTTTTTTGGATGAATAGAATGTTGAAAAGAAAAGTGAGATTTTTTGTAACAATATAAAATATTGATCCTTTTATTCTAATGTACCCTTGTTGAAAAAATTATTAAAGACAAAATATTTATTTCTTAAAAAAAAAACAGAACTATTGATTATTAATACAATTAATACAATAACACTACGCTTTAAAAAAAACACATTTACAGTTTTTTTCTCTTAGCAAACATTTCCCTCTTTTAGTTAGCAAATGCACTTTGCATGCTAATTGTCACTGTTAAATGGCAAACAATTCTTTCCTATTTTAAACTCAAGCACACATTTTTACAGTGCACACTTCCAGCTTTCTTGCTACCTAGCAACCTTGAAGAATCGCCCTTCTGTGATGCTTTTCATGTGAAGGTCACAGCAGTACATGATGCTTGTGTAAAATCACGCAAAAGGGCCTTAGTTTTTTCCATTTTCTCCACTTTTCATATTGCCATCCACAAACAGTCCCACTTCTCTCTTTACTCCAGCACATCTCTAGCTCCATGCCCACATGGCCAACTCCCAGTGTTCCCAAGGCTGAGTAGGAGTGTTAAACAAAAGCTGATTCCTTAATCTAAGGCTTACTAAGATTAGGCTGTGGATCGTCTCTGCAGAGAGAGGTTAAACACATCCTCTGGGCATTGGTGTACACTTACAAGAGCTGAATGTGGATGACACAGATCTCAATGAGAATATCATATTTAATATTTCTCTCTCTCTTCCTTGTTGTTGCATAGTCAGAGACAGGGACTTGCGGATTCAATTGCAGGCTTTTATTTAAAGGGGTCATCCGGTGCCACATGCACTTTTTCAAGCTGTTTGGGCTGAAATGTGTGTTGAGAGTGTGAGTACACAACCACCCTACAATGATCAAGATCTGCCTAGTAGTTTTCTTTTAATTTAATAAAAATAAGTTGCCACTTCTGAAATCAAGCCATTCTCAAATACATGTCGGTGTGGCGTCACACCAACAGAGGCCACTCCGACAATAGTTGATTGACAGCAGACAATTAACATTTGGTTCTGAAGGCCCTTGATCAACCAAAATGCGTTTATGTTCGCACATATCATTCATGATCCAGCCTCACCTACAGAAGCAATGAGTATAATGTATTTTAATTAATCTTTGCAAATCGCATTTCCTAATAATGTGATAATAATGCGACTAACATAGTCCAAAGGGGTGATTGTGCAGTGGCAGACAGTGGATCAGCGGTCTCTGCGGCCGAGACAGTACATGCTGCAAGTTTATAGGAGGGCCAAGGCAGAGCAGGTGGGAAAGAGGCAATCCAGGGCAGAGTTGGTGGCACAGACGCCCTCCAGGGTGGAGCAGGCAGCACAGAAGCCCTCCAAGGTGGAGCAGAAGGCCAGGACTGAGCCGTAGAAGAGACGTGACTGAAACAGAGAACACCGAGATGTTAATGACGGTCTCCCTGAATGTGAATAGGCAGGACGAAGATTCCTGGACGTCTTTCATAGCTGTAACAGGGCAGGATGAGAGTTCAACAGTGGTCCTTATGGCCAAAATAGTGCAGGACGGGACTTCAACGGCCTCCATGGCCGTAAACAGGCAAGGTGGGAGTTTACAGGCAGTCCCCAAAATCGGAGCCAGGATGGAGGGCAGGTCCATGGTTTCTGTAGCTATAACAGGGAACTGGGCAGGCTGAGAGTTCATGAATGGTCCCCAAGGCCAAACCGAGCCAGACAGGGAGGTCCAGGACTTCTGTAGCCATAACAGGGTGAACAGGGCAGACAGAGAGATCTAGAGTGGTTCCAGAGGCCATGTCTAGAGAGGATAAAGAGCTAGAGGCGGCATAATACAGACAGGTGAGGGGGTGGTGCAACCACTGTCGGAACCTCCTGAGAGTCTACAGGTGGAACCATCATCTTGGGGGGTCGTGCAGCCAGCCAGCGGAACCACCAAACTCTCTATAGATACTGTCGACACCATAGGGGTTTGTGCAGCCAACCGAGGACCCTTCAAAGAATCTACAGCTGGAGCTGTAGTCAACGCTGGAGGTCGTGCAGCCGCTGGCGGAACCCGAAAAGGTTCTGCAGTGTGAGTAGAGTAGGGGTTCTGGGGCAGAAACATGGGCAGATGAGATCTCTGTTGAGCATTGAGCACGATGCTCGGGGTTCACATGGGAGACATCCGGGTTGGCAACAGGTTCTGGTGTGGCAGCCATCTTATATGGTGGCTCCGTGGCGGCCATCTTGTGTTGTGGCTCATGGGCAGCAGCCATCTTGTACCGCGGTGGTGATCGGCAGTGGCTGAACCTGACTTATGTTCAGTTTCACTTTGGATCCACTGGGCTTGCGGCACTTGGTGACAGCTGGATTAGGCTCCTCCCAGGCGGTGGTGATGTGACGGAGCGGCATGAGATCCACCCTCTTGGCAACGCGTTCTCGAGCATGCTCTGGCTCGCCATTTAAAAATTCCTGTACTCAACTTTGATTAGCCCAGCAATAACAAGACCTTTAACTGTTTTATGAATCTTGTTAGTGTTCCCATCATTCCAGACAAGAGCATGTGATGAAATAACACAGTTTCATGTTTGATATTGCTTAAATAAATAAGTCTCTTTTTTTCCACTATCTCTCCACTAGCATCCTCAGACAAACAGAATGAGGTCACAGAAATGCACTTATGGCAAACCCACAGCACTGGCATATAGACGCACACGGTCCCCAAACATCCATCATGAATGGAGAGTTGTGACATCAGCCAGCTGCAGCCTCTGACTGCATGACGCTGTATATCTCTTCTGGGCCAGAGCCCACTTCAGATCAAACACACAGCTTCCATATTTACCAGAAAAACAGACTGCCAAAAACTCACATTACAGCATGAATAATTTAAGGTGTATTTGTCAGCATTTGTAGATTTCATTAAAGCACCATTAATGGACTATTTTCACCTGCTGTTACTGATTCCATGGAACACACACACAAAAGACTTTTTCACATTGATTTTTCCACACAACAAAGTTTGATTTTTAGTGGTTGTTTACTGGCTTGATCTGAAATTTTATTTATTCCTGTAGCACAAACAGCAATGAAGGTTAATGATTAAAGCTTTTTCAAATTACTAGCCCCAAGTATGAGCAATAATAACAGTGGTGCTTGCATTAACCAGCTAACAACACATTGCATAAACTATTTTGAGCTGGTCATATGATGCAAACATCAAATGTATTATTTTGCAAATCATGCAATATTTTGAGATCATAAGCCCTACCCCTGTAAACATAATTAGCATGAAGAGGAATAAATGTTATTGGAGTTTTACTGCCACTAGTGTTCATTTCAGGGAATTGTATAAGTAGGTACATTTCCGTAGCTTTGCCAAAATGTCAGTATAGGCATGTTTTTCCAGTCATACTTTGTAGCCCACGTTTTACTTAAGAAACATGCACAAACACATACTTATGTAACGTTTTGTGCAAAATTTAGTTCTATCAGTGCTTTTGGTTATGGTGTGGGTTTCTGAAGGTTTGCAAGGACCTTTTTCATAACACCTCTACTGGACTCATTATATAATACCTGAAGCCTTCAAAATCCCAGTCATAACTGTTATCCTTATTTCAGTTCAGCATTTTACAGACTCATTTTAATGCACTTCATGTTAAACAAATTGTTGACATGTATGTACTTATCTAAATAAAGTTTTAAATCTCCATTTGCCACCCAACCCTAGGCTATTTACACTATTGCATCTTCAAAATATCTGTGTTAACTGTCTGCATTATGTTTAATTTCAATGAGTTCTCTTTCCATTAGGGCTCATTGGACGTCACACATTGCTGAATAAACAAATGGGTTGTTATGTTAAAGTTCATGTTTGTGACTGCAACACTATGAAGGTCATTAAACTGCTTTTATGGTGTTTTTTTTTGTTCTTTTCTTTTTGTATGGAATACATCAGTCTGGAAATTCAAGCCAAATAACTTTTTTTGTGTGTTTAGCAAATTGGTTTTAGTTTTTAGCAAACTATATCTATGAAATTCACTCCTCCTTGTTAAACTTGTAGTGAAATGGAACTGATCTTGATCCAGCACTCAGTAGCACTCCACTCATTAGGGAACACAAATGTCTGTGACTGCTGTGAATTAGAGAGCCACTTGACATCTTCAGATGTGGAGAGGCAGCGTGTCTCAATAATTAAGCCCTTCAGCAGGATTCAAACACGTGTTTATAGCGGGAAACGATGCCTTGTTCAAGGCGCTAGCACTGACTGGAGAGTTTTTCCTTTTCACTATCACTGTTTCCAGATTCTACTCTCTGCAAAAGATATGAACCTCTAACCGCCCACACACACTCCAAGAACCCACACACGTGCACACACATTCATACACGCACACAGGGCGCAGATGCAAACGCTCACTATCCTCGAGACAAAGAGAAAAAGCAGTTACACACAAACAGAGCATGCTTACACACATGCACGCGGTGCTCCTACATAGTACATCTCTGAATGAAAGACTAGAAATGTCCAGATCACATTTCACTTCGACATCATGAAATGAAAGATCAAGGTTCCTTCCTTCTTTTGACATATCAGCTCATTTTATTACAGATTCAAAAACAGCTTTTATTGAAATCAAGATGCCAAAACAGTTTGTCTCATATTTTCTCTCAGTATGATGTGATAGTGAAAGCCCTGCAGAAGATCAACACCTGCTTCTACATCATAGAACATTCTACATCATGTAGTAGGAGGTGAGTAAAAATGAAAGAGGCGCAAACACTGGATTACTCATACAACAAAATGATAGAGATGCAGCAGAGGATTACAAGATGCAGTATGCCAAATTGTGGAAAGACAGTTTTTATATTGCTTTCCTTGTGATCTTAACACCAGATGCAATAGTTAATGCATCACCAGACTACACTGGATGCAATAAAGTGACTGTTGAAACTCTTCTTAATGTATGTTGTGTCACATTGCATCACACTGCATCCAGCGTAGACAGAATCACAGATTATAATGGCTTTTGTGTTATGCCGCTCATGTCTGGTGTAGTCACAAAGAGTGAATGAACTTTATTTTTAAGTTCCAGATTGCGTCAATAAAGATACGTTCACACCACAATGATTGGACTAACAATGCAAACGTTTCACAGGTTCCCACTTACATATAATTAAACCAAGTGAAGATTAAGCATATTTGGTGTGCTGTGCAGGACCCTCGAGCTCAGGGTTCCCCCCCTCCCAGTCCAGAAAGAGAGGTCCGAGCTCAGCATTCGGCCCAATCCCAAAGCGCTCCCCCAGTTAAGGAGAGAAATTTGCTAAAGGTGTGGAGTCGGGGAGCGGAGGGATTCTGAATAGAGAGATACCAAGATAAGATATTTTGGACAATTTATAGGAGATTTCCATTGTTCTGATTGGATAACAATGTAATCACTTAAAATGCACACCATCCATCCATCCATCTTCTTCCGCTTATCCGGGACCAGGTCGCCGAGGCGAACAACGAGGCGTTCCCAGGCCAGCCGAGAGACATAGTCCCTCCAGCGTGTCCTAGGTCGTCCCCGGGGCCTCCTCCTGGTGGGACATGCCCGGAACACCTCCCCAGGGAGACATCCAGGAGGCATCCGGAACAGATGCCCGAGCCACCTCAGCT
>JAUMHI010000041.1:3350291-3384397 GCA_032359435.1 Enteromius unitaeniatus
CGGGTAGGAACTAAAACTCGGGCGAAGGTTCCCGCTGCAACCCGTTGGGGAGCGCCACAGAGGCACGGCTGGTGACACAAAGCTCCTTTTTTAAACCAATAAGCTTGTTGTTGGTCAAAAAGGTGAATTTATAAAACCAACCAGTACACAGAAACCTTTCATTTGCACAAGAAACACTGCATGGATTCCACAAAATTTACTGAACTTAGTATGTTCTGTTGAATTTCTCCACTTATACACTGAATCAATTCAAAATGGTCTTGACTAGTTTTAGTAACTGGTTAATCAGATTTTTTTTTTTTGACCAACCGACTGGCAACCAAAGCCAGTATTAAAGTGCTAACTAACATTAGATACAGCATAGCTGGTCACTTAAAGTGTTTAACTGAACCATTAAAGATTTTCTCACTTCTCATTCTCATTTCCTTTAAATGATCATTCTCCTGTATAACACAATTATTTCCTCCAGAATGCATTAAAGAGCGACTCTGCAGCTAAAAGAGATTTCTACCTGATATTTCCTATATGAAATCAAAATCTACTATTCATAATTTATAGCTATATACTTATACTATATGCAAACAATAATTAATAGTGGCATCTTGTACAATTATGATTTCTCCTAAGATCTTAGGATAAGGATTTTATCCAGAGTGTTAACAAATGAGATGCATTAACTCACATTCAAACACACTCATTAACGATCCCACACGCCGACACAATGACGTACACACACGTGCGGCACCTCAGAGAAGTGTGAGTTTATGAATGGCAGTAGAACTCTTACGGTGACGGTGGGGATGGCGGTGACCAGCGAATACACAAGCACCGGAGGAGCTTTGCTGTCATCTTCAGGTCCTGGATACGGCTTGGAGAAGGCTTTATCGAAGCAGAAGAATCCTTGAACGTGCACCGGGAACGTGTCCGTATACTCAAAGTAGTAAGCCAGGAGGACCGTTCCTGCCATGATCACCAGCTGGAAATAGAACATGATTTCAGTTTAGAACAGAAAATCCGTTTTAATACGTGGATGCTGGCGTTCTGGAAGGAAAGACAAGCTGTAGTCAGATTCTTCGGCTGACTGATGGAATAAACAGAAGAAAATAAAAAAAGACAATTCTCCCCCTGTTAGAGAAATGACAGAAGATTTTGTGGCGTGAATGAGTAAAGGGAGCGTGAAGGGATGGATGCTGAGAGAACGGCTAGAATCTATAGAAATAAAAAGACAGGCATGGAAGACACAAATAAAGAAAGAGAGGCATTTTACGGAAAAGAAAACAAGCAAATGAGAATGATCAAGGGAGAGAAGAAAAATAGGGGAGGAGGAAAAGAGATGGCAATGTAGTAGAGCCAGAGCAAGAGAGAGAGAGAGAGAAACAGAAACCCTGGGAGGGAGAGAGAGAGAGAGAGAGAGAGAGAGAGAGAGAGGGAGGGAGGAAGGAAGGGGGGGCATGTGCATCTGTGCTCACAGCGGGAGAGGAAATGGGTACATCGCTACAAGTATGCAGTTCTTTTCGATTTTTAGGCAGCAAAGATAAATAGCATGCCATTTATTACAAAAATGGATGGAATGGCACTTCTACAGAATAGGGTACAAATAGGGCATGAAACTCAAAAAAAAAATTTTCTTTCCAACAAACCGTCGGTGAAACTGCATGTTTTTTTCAGAATCTTCAGAAAAGCTTACTGACAACCATAATTATTATATTAGCCATGCACACACTAAGTTTTTGTTCATTAGTTTGCAATTTGTATTTTCCAGCAATACGCATTGCATACATAAAAAAGCATTAAAAATACTATGGCAGAATAGGGTTTTTTTTTCAGAACAGTTTACAAATGACAAACTAATTTTTCATTACAATAATGTAACATTTATTCCAATCTAATAGTAATAGTATGTGCCTCTCATGGATAAGTAGTCCTATGGCTATGACTTTCCCACATAAATCATACATCTTTGTGACACCATCTAGCATTCTTAGTATGATTGGTGAGAAAAAAATAAAACCCTAGAAAGTGAACGTGAGAGAGAGATGGGAAGTGCTGGAGTGTGAAAAGTAGTTGCACACATAGGTGCACCTGCACAATGCAATTAGATCCATAACCCTTTTATGTCAGTGTTTCCACTAATGTCTTATGAAGCATTAATAGCCTATAATTCAGCACAGCCTCGAAGGAAGCAGCTGATGTTCAGAGACTAATCGAATGGTTCTCTCCTCATGTTCCAAAACGTATTATTGAAGCCAAAGTTCTCTCCATTTTTAACAATTTGAAGTTATACCAAATAGATAATAGATAGGTTTTGTAATTAATTTGCTAAACACTTCAACCAATTTATAAAAGACTTTTCCAGTATAAGATTTTTCAAATTGGTCAGAACTGCTGGGTCTGAACTATTTGACTGATATAATTAATGATAAACTGAACTTAAACATTATATGATATACTTAATACATGTAAAGGGTGTTTAATGAAATAGAAAAATCTATTCTGATATCAGCCAATTTGTTTATGTCTCCATTTACTAACAGTGCACTCGGTTAAATAAAAACATGATATGCTTTCATAGTTTTCAAAAGGTGCTGTACTTTCTGTTCAACCCATTTATGATTCCCCCTTTTAAAAATAATGTACGTGGCTTCTAACATAAAATTATAATTTTTGATTACATTTTTGAACACTAGTAAGTGATAGTCCTTATTAGTATTTTGCTCACACAAATCAGCTTTGTGAAGCTCAATAGTTCAGAGTTGTGGAAATTATTCCAGCGATCCAATTTAACAGACAGACAAGGTATTCTGTTTTTGGCACAAAGAAAGAATATTAACTGTGCACAATGAGGTGTGCTGTGAATAAATCTACTTGCTAAACCAGACATTTTCTGAATTAATCATTAGCTCCCGTAACATCCAACTACGAAAACCTAATAATTTAAGAGTTGCCGATCGCAAAACTCATAGTTTGACCGCTAAGCTGTATTTTGGGGAGGAGGTTTAAAGTAATGCATGTCTGTATGGTGGTCCCTCAGTCTCTTTATGGGGTTTACAGTCCTTAGCCAAAATAAACCTTTTGAAATAACAAACATAAATAAATATTCCATCTCAAATAATACCTACCTACTGTGGGTACCTACAGTACAGTGCTGCTTCCAGCAGAGATTCTGGAACTTTCTCAAGAACATTTCTGATCTCAAGATGTTCTACATGCATATATATGTGTTTTTTCTCCCCAAAGCCTTAATACACTGATCCAGAGGGCTAGTTCTCCTCCTAGTCTTGTAGGCAATTGGTACAGATGATAATCGCCATATTCTATCGTCCAGTTCTTGATAAACAATTCTGAAAACCAAGAAGCTCTTGTATAAACCGTTGCCTACTTATTGCTTCATTCTTGTTGTACACCAGTAAGATATTTTCTGCTGACTGCTTCTGTCTCCTCCCGCTGTGCGTGCTTTCATGTTATTTCTAGCTCCTATCCCACATGAACAGGAACATGAGTTTTCGATTCTCACTCGTATAAAAGCTATCAACAGAGTTCTGCACCCAGCTTTAGTCTGCTTTGTAAATCCTCTCAGTGCTTCCTAACCCTTTTAAGGTAAATCAACAACCATCTCTCATGAAGAAACAGATTTTACCAACATTATACTAGATATCTCTAAAGTACAATTTATTCCAATGATTTACATTGAAGCAAAAACAATACTGTGGGTGAAAAAGACTCCTTGTAATGAGACATGGTCTTGTTCGTCACGAGTCAATTCACAATACTGGTCAACCATGGAGAATCGTTCTTGAAAAAAAGATTAATGATTTACAAATGTATTTACTAATTCATATTTTTGTCTTTCAAATCCTTCCTGGTATGAAAATGACTACCTCAAAACAAATCCTGATGGCTGATTTCCATGCAGTCATGCAATCGTAAGATTCTAGTGCTGGCTAATGTAAGATAAATCTCAATTTAACAGTCCTGTATCACAGGGGTGTAAATGATGCTTTCCAAAGTAGGTTACAGCTAACAATTTTGATGGCTTCATCTAACAGTTAATCAAACGAAATAATTCAATCTTGACACAAGGCTTTGAATAATAATTCACTCATGCCCCATATCCTGTGTTGATTACAGTATAAACACAAACAGTCGAATGCAGTTTTAGTGTGGAATTAACAATTTGCTTCAAGCTAATCCTCATTCAAACTTAACCCAGAAATCCTCTCGAAACTGGTTTCAAATAAATCTGGTATACAGAGAATTAAACTGATAAAATCGTTATACAGACAACACAGAGGCTGCAACACCGAAACAAACACTATGGGTACAGGATGTTCATCAAAACAAAAACAAACTTCGGGCCAACCAATCGGCAACTGTTTTCAACACTGATAACAATATAATCTGTATATTAAAATAATTTCTGAATTAAAGGAACCAACAGAAATGATGCATCTTTGTTCATCACAGGAATAATTAAGCTTTTTAAATATATTAAATTATAAAACGTTTTTTTTTTTTATTATTGTAATAGTACTTCACTGTTTTGCTGTATTTTTGATGAGCATAAGAATGTTGTGTGCTGTATTATGTTATATAAGTGTATATAACTATTGTTTTAGAGCTCAAAATAAATTTCAGGCCCTAAACAGAAATGCAATATCATTACCTCGTGTACATGTTTGTAAGGCAATGAAAGCAGATGTGACTTTGCATACTGCATATTCATTCAATAACTATGCCTGAATTTAAAGACAACAGCCTGAATATAGCTATAATGTGAATGTCTCTAAAAAAAGTGCACTCAGAAAAATGCTTGAGGTTCTTTGTCAAAATTACTGAACAAAAAATGCATTCCACGATGACCTGGCAGGAGAGACAGCATTGAGTTCATTATTTCATTCAACTGATGTGATAATTGTGAGCAGAAGGCACGTGCGCTTGTTTAGCAGGGCTGGAGAATAAAGGTCACACATTCACATAAACCGCAGGGGAACAGGACAGATGGGCACAAGTCAAATGAACCTAACATTGACAGATTAAACTATTATAAAAGTATCCAAGAAACAAGGCCGGTTTTGACACATCTTGGGAGACCGCTGTCTATGTCATAAATACAGTTCTCAGTTTATTTGTTGAGAGAAATATGTCACAGACGTGTTTGATGACACATGGGACTGTTAAAGAGCAGCCCCACTTTTTGTGGCCTCATTTCTCAGAGCGAGTCCATTGCTTAGTCAGTTTTTTAGTCTTTCTGAATTTTTAACTGCTGTGCCAGCACATAAAAACTCAGCCGTCATGCTAACTCTGCTACTCTGTCAAAAACTGACAAGATGGTGACAGAGAGAAAGAAAATCTCTTTGGCAAACTTTTGCCAGCAGCATTTTTGCACAGGAAACAAGAAAAGAAAAACAGCTTAAACCAGTCTGCCAGCTAGATTAACCTGGTTTTATCGGTTTGCCAGCTGACCAATTAGTGAAATCAGCTTCAGCTTTGCCTTGCTGGGGAGAAGATAAATCACCTTAAACCAGTTAAAATCAGCAGAAACTCATGTAGAATTAAGCATTTTAGCTTGCTTGTTTGCAGCACGGTGATCTTGCATCTTTACTGTTTAAAGAATGCAAAATAAGTGATTTAACGGTAAAGTCTTAAAGGACAGTAAATAATAATTTTTAAACAATTATGAAACATTTTACTGAAATATTACCGCTTAATAGTCTCACCTAAATAAAAATAAAAACTGACAGGGAGCTTTCTAATCAGTTTAATAGGATAATTGTGCCCTCTGCTGTTCACATACAGCACTGTTTTTTAAAGGCAGTACACAAAATATATAGTATAATATATATTTTTTAGACTTATCTGTTACAGATATATTGATTCTTTGTACTTCATCCAAGACTCTTTCTTTAATCAATATTTCTTTAATCAGAAAACAAAATCATGGTTGTCTTGTCACATGGATGGCTACTTTGCAAGTGGCTGAATCATAGGTTAAATACAGTGTTTGTTTGTGTGTATAAACATATCCTCTCTAAAATAAATTTATAAAAGGCTTTTATGCAGAGTGATGGATATAAATGCTTTAGTGCCACATGCGAAACCGTGGTGAACAGATGGCAAGCATGCAATACAAAAAGTTGTGTGTTTTATTTATAGAAGTACAACTTTGAAAAACTCTGTTCAGAAGCGGATAATTCCTATTACTCTTTTTCCTCCTGTTCCAAAGAAACCCAACGAGCCACTAGCTGAAAAATAAGCTGCATTTTTTCTCGAGCATGCATTAGGCTTTTTACAATAGCGAAGCAAGCAGTATATAATCCTATATTGTACCTTGGGAAATTACACTGCTGTATTGAGTGCAGAAATTACTGCAGTATTCTTTATGTAGTGTAGGCTACAAGGCTTTTTGAGTTACATTTCACAACTTGTTGATCGTAATCCATTTTTCTATAGATAAAGAATAATGAAGAGGCACAGCTACTGAAAGTGTGGGATCATAAAACTGGCTCAGCGAAGCTCATGTAGGATGGTTGCGCCCACACACGGTTAAAATAACTGATTTGAGATGAATAACAAACTGGGTCTGTAAACCTTAATAATTTTATTGTTGTTTGTTTCAGCAAGTTACCAAATTAATGTTGAATTGAGAATTCATAAATGCACGTCTACCAATTATTCAGTGAAACCACTGCATGATTGCCCATGTTTTCCGCACGCAAGAGAATACATGAGTTGAGGTTTCATTATTACAAAAAGTAGAAAACAAGAATAGAACAGAAAAAACAACAATTTTTTTGTGCAAAATGCTCAAATTCTACAAGATCTTTTTTCCTCAGCAAGCCAAATTCATTATTCATGGATAGACATTCATTGATGTCAGAGATTTAGCTTTTTACAGTAACATTTTTGGTTTTTTTCACATTCTATTTATCATATTATTAATTTCTACTGAGCATTTCTGGTTTTCTACTTGGATACGTTTCCCCAAAAGATCATTTATTTAAGTGACATACATATTTTACAGTTATGTTTTTCATGCGACACATTGCATTCTTCTCTTAATTCGCTTTTGACTTGCTTTTGTGATTGGGCTGCAAAGAACTAAGACAAATTGTGATCAAAGTAATGATCCTTCCTCTTGGCGAACACTTCCATGTGTTCCTCCCACTTCTGCTGTTCTGTGGAAGTTCAGAATTCGTCTCTTATCTCCGGTCTTATCTAATCTCCAGCAACACACTCTCTGAACGCCAACACGGGAATGAGTTATCTCCTCTGGGGGGACTTCAAAAACTGAACCCTAACGAAACATGTCTAACAGATTACAAGAACAGTGGGTGGTGGCGGCTCATGAGGTGAGCAGCTGGGGATTTATCCAAAACAGGTTCAAATCCCTGGAAGATTCATTATTTGGAGAATTAATCTATCTCCAATGCACTTGATTAAAAATCAATTATAAAATAATCAATATTTTAAAAATTACTGGAAGTTGCTTTGGAAGTGTAAATAGTATACTGTAAAATATTTTTTTTAAGTTGTAAAGAAAACAAAGTGTAGGTTTTTGAGAAAATGCTGATTCAATCTTTCTACACATACAGGTCATGTTTAATTCAATGTGTTTCTTGCTGTTCCTGTGTGAACTTTACTAGAAATATCCAAATAAAAATAGTTTCTACACCAGGGTTAATAATACTGTAATTAACACATTCCCAGTTTGTCGAATTCTCTCATGCAGTGGTCTCAATGGGCTCAGAAACAAGCATTAAACAGAAGACAACTAAAAAATTGTGTTGCATTTGCCAAGGCCCACAGCTTGCAGGAAGGATGGACTGTGGAAAAGTGGTAGAAGGTTGATTTTTCAGATAAATCATCTATTGAACTGCATCCCAATTGTCGCAAATACTACAGAAGACCTATTGGAACCTGCATGGACCCAAGATTCACAGAAAACAGTTAAGTTCAGTAGAGGAAAAATCATGGTTTGGGGTTTCATCAGTATGGAGGCATGCAAGAGATCTGCAGAGTGGATGAACATCAACAACCTGAGGTATCAAGACATTCTTGCTGCCCATTACATTCCAAACCACAGGAGAGGGGGCGAATTCTTCAGCAGGATGGCGCTCCTTTTCATACTTCAGCTTCCACATCAAAGTTCTTGAAAGCAAAGTAGGTCAAGGTGCTCCAGGATTGGCCAGCCCAGTCACCAGACATTAACATTACTGAGCATGTCTGGGGAATAAAGGAGGCATTGAAGATGAAACCGAAGAATCTTGATGAACTGTGGGAGTCCTGCAAGAATTCTTTCTGTCATTCCAGATGATATTATAAATAAGTTGTTTGAGTCACTTGATTATGGTCAATATAATAAGTGATTTGTACTTATGGAATGACTTTAAAGGGGTTAGTTTACCCCAAATTGACAATCCTTTTGTCATTAATTACTCGCCATCAAGAACTTTGTTCATCTTCCGAACACGCTTTCCCCCAAATGTAAACAGCGCTGATTACTTAAAAAAAGTTCTTAAAGGAACACTCCACTTTTTTGTAAATAGGCTCATTAAAATAGGCGTTAATAAGTTCAGTTTTACCATTTTGGAATTTACTCAGCTGATCTCTGGGTCTGGCGATAGCACTTTTAGCACAGCTTAGCATGGATTATTGAATTCAATTAGACCAGTAGCATCTGTATCATCAATAGCAATAACCAAAGAATTTCAGTCTTTTTCCCATTTAAAACATGACTCTTCTGTAGTTATATTGTGTACTAAGACCGGCAGAAAATGAAAAGTTGCAATTTTCTAGGTCAATATGATAGGAACTATACACCCATTCCGGCGGAATAGTCAAGGACGTTCACTGCCATACCACGGCCACAGCAGGCGCAAAGTGCTATCTCAAATTATTACCTCTGGGGGAGTTGGAGAATGAGCCTATATCCAAAAAAAGTGGAGTGTTCTTTTAAGTCATCTCCGAAATGGCAGAAGATGTAACTCAGGAGAAGAATGGTTGAGTAAATTATGTTATTTTTGTATTCTTGTAGCGTCATAAAGCTGAAGCTGAGCCACTGATGCCACATGGACTATTTTACAAATGTTTTTTTTACATGTTTCTGGATCTGGGAACATTTGAGTTGTATTGCTGTCTATGGAGGGTCAGATAGCTTTCTGATTGAATCAAAAATATGTTAATTTGTGTTGTAAAGATGAACGAAGGTCTTACAGGTTTGGAAAGACATGAGGGTGAGTAATTAATGACAGGATTTTCATTTTAGGGTGAACTAACCCTTCAAACAGGTATGTTAATTCCCATGGATCAATAGTAAGGTCAGTTTCTTAATGAAAATAAGTAAATGAACTGTTTCAATGCTCAACAAAGCTAGCCCACACTTAAATTTCACTGAAGAAACCTGTCAGTGCTGAGAGATCCTCCAGCTTTTAATGTGCAGATAACACATGTCCCACAGTGATGAGACGAAGCACGAAATGAAACCAAGCTGGAACAGCATGAAGAAACGGGGAAAGAAAAATGCCTGAGACAATTTCACCAAATGCAACTGATAATGAGATGCAAATGTAGAACAAAGGATTATGGGCCACAAGGGAGAGCTGGATTCCAGCAGAGAGCGCTGCTTTGCTACATGAAAGCATGCTGGAGACGCTGAGGAGGCTGTACGGGGCTGGGTACCTCCAACCTATGGCTGTGTTTCAACACTAGCTTACTACTAACTGTCAAATATATACTGTAAAAAAGCAGACATTCCATGAAAACATTTTTATAATTTATTATCAAATGACCCACTCTAAATGAGTAGCATGTAGTTATCAACCTAAATGCATTCAAAAATCTAATTTTCTGTAACAATGATTTCAATTCCGTTTTAACTTCTGATCACATAATGAGTCAAAATAGGATTACAGCAGTAATTAACTAACTCAGCATGCTCAATACATACTAAAGAAATAATAGGAGCAAAGTTAGTATGCTAATTTAACAGCTATTGTCCTTTTGTGGATTCAGAGTTTGCTAAGTAAATCTGAAATATCTAGAAATACGTGATAACGATACGCTAATAAACTGCCTAGCTATGTTCTAATCATATTTTATTGATGGTTTAACTATAAAAATGCAGTTTCTCGATTGTGCTTGATATTTTTTTTTTGTGCTAACATTTTGAGAACATCATTAAAGATCCGATCATTTTTAATAAATATTCTGTTAATGCTACTGGAGGAACGTTTGTTTGTAACACTGTCACAAATGTAATTTTTAAGAATGTTTTGTGGTTTAAAGAAGCTCAATATAATATAACATTACATGGCATGAGAAAAATGTAACAACCAAAACTTTCTCAGATATATATAATCACTGTAGAAGTCTGGCCACCCGTAAACAAAACCTTGCTCCTCTGCAGAAGCTGTAGAGCAGCCAGCCAATCAGATTAGAACTTTTCACATTTATTTTTTTAAATTGATGAATTTAGTGTGAAATTCGCAGGTGGTCTGTTCGTAGACTGTGGGTGGTCTGTAGACATGCTGACTGATGCTGAGGCTACAAAAGCTCCAATCTCGGACTCTGTCTGGGAGTCTTCTCACCATGCATTAAGGGATCCAAGTCAAAAAGTCAAATGATCATCTACAAAAATGCAGGTGTTGAGTTTATGCTAACTGACTCTCTTTCAACTATTCTTTACTCCAGGTATTTCCTTTACAATTCCTTTGTATATTTATTAAATTTATCAGATTTTTAGGATAGTGGTTGTCAAAAAATATATTACTAACCAAAAATGGATCCTGAAAACCTTGAACAAAATTATAGAATGCAAGACTAAAATAAACACCTTTTCCAGGTGGCAAGGATTTGTGTTTACAACCAGAAATGACTGAAATTCAACAAATGTCGATTTACTCATTCAGTCTACATCAATTCTGAGTATGATGTTCCAAACTTACATAATGTTCTACGAAACATAAAAAGAGATCTTTTGCATGTCCAAATTAACAGTAAACCCTATTAAAAACCCTATTTTTTGCACACAAAAAGAACGACATTGTCATGAGTGCCCTTTAGCTCCACCAGAGGGCATCCGCATAGACCACAGCTCTATTAGACTCTCTCTCTCAAACTCCACTTCCCATCAGCCACTGCACCTCTACACCTGTTAGTATCATCACCAGCTGCTGCAAATTATCTCATCCGCACTGTCATTAGGACTCTGCTTAAATACTACAGTCTCACATCAGCTCTGTGCAAAGTATTGACTTGCATAGGTAATTTCTAAGCGTTCCTGGTTCATGGTTGTTTCTGTTGTTTTTGAGCTTGCTCTGTTAACTGACTCTGTAATTGTTCGCCTGCTTTGACCTTGTATTTTGACCTCAATTGTACTCTTTCTCCATTGAACCGTTATGCCTGTGATTTTTGACCCTGTTTGTTGCGCCTGTTTGAAACGCCCACGTCTCCTATGTTACAGACATTGTGCCATGCAGGAAAGACGTTGTCCTACACAATTAAAAAAAATGTAATTTAATGACTAATAACTAAGAACTTTGATATTTTGGGTCCATTGCTAACAAAGTAAAACCAGTTTGGAACCAACCAAATGTGGACACGAATATGTCTTCAATAATGTGTACAATTAAAGCCTGTGAATTCTGAAGCCTCGTCAAACTTCTGTGGAAAGCTGATGCAAATGTTTTTGGCTGGAATCATTGCCTCTGCACTGGGCCTAAAGCGACTGAAGCAATCAGGCGCTGTGTACGCTAACGCTGCTCATTAGCAGGATTAATTAAGAACGTTTTTGATGGCATTTGCCTCCGAGACTTAGGATCCAACAAGGACTCTGGAATAAAGGGAAGTGGGAAGCGAACATCACAGATGAGTAAAGAGGTCATGGAGTTATGCCAGCCTGACAGTATACTGTGACTGAGTTCAAAGGATGGCTGTACTGTTCATGCTAATCTTGAAAACTCTACTGCGAAACTCTAATGTGTTTGGTTCTGGAAGTATTTATTAGAGCTGCCAGTCAAGGGAGAAGAGTTTCAGGTAGAGTTAAATATATTTCCACTCCACAGATTATTGAAAATGGCAGTGCGCATCTCAGGTGGATAAAAACTCCTACTTACTGAGGAACGTTGAACACTTTTAAAAAGTACCACCACAAACTAAAGAAACTCTGTCATTATTTACTCACTTGAATTTCCAGGTGTCAGTTCAAACCTGTATTTTGTTCACTGTTTCCGTGGAATACATAAGAATAATTCTGACAACCTTCATGGAGATGCTTACTTAATACGGAATTCAAATTTTTGGGTTAATTATTACTTAAGTAATCTTTCTTTAAATACCCCCGTGGTGAATTATCATGGTTTATACAGACACAACCAACTTGGAGAGTTACTATGGTATTTCATAAGCTACAAAGACAAGATAAAATCTCAAATGAAAAGCTGAAGATGACCCAAGAGGATGTACAATCCCTTTGAAGGCTTTAAACACTTAAATTCATTTTAGTTCCACTAGAGGGCAGAGCATAATGTTCAAGACAAAAAAATGTGAATATGTAAGTCTATGGATGTGTAGAACGAGAAGTGAACAACTTCTAATCCAGTGTATAGCTACTGTAACTCACCTCTACGAACAGGAAGCATGGCACTATATATTTGCTCCTCTTAACTCCTCCCTTCCCCACAATCCTCCTTCTGTCCATATCTTCCGTCTTCAGTATATCAATCAGACACCTAGGACAAACACAGGCATGAAACCAGAGACTTACTTTCAATGAGATTTCCTTACTTATTCAGTTACATTGTTCATATGGACAACATTTTAGATTGAATTCATGTATATTATTATCTAGAGCAGTACAGTGATGATGACTTTTTTTTAGGTCAACCCATAAGTTCGCATCACCTGATTCCTTTGACAAAACCCCAAAAAGATTTCACTGCCGTTTGGATTACTTCAGAAAATAAGCTATGTGACAAACATTTTTGATTTGGATTTTTTGACTGTGCATTTTTAATTTGTTTTATCATAATAATCTTCCCCAATTTTCTAAACTTTAAGGCATAATTACAAACACAACACAGTCACATGACAAGTTTCATTCCTTACATATGGTAAAAACACTTTCCTTAAAAGTTTATTACAGTAGTTTGCAAAAGCTTGATTATAAACACTAAGGCTGTGAAAGTAGACTAGCGAGTAGATGATTTTACCAGTTTAATGTCCCAGACAACCTCTGCAGTTCCATTTAGCTACATGTTTGCATTGCTACAACACACACACACAAGTTTGTTTTTGTGAAAAGCAGAGGCGTTTCATAGGCCTAATGGTTTTTATACTCTACAAACTGTATGTGCTATTGCCCTACACCAACCCACCCTACACCGAAACTACAGGCATTTGTAGATTTAATTCTTTTTTCTGTGTGATTTATAAGAGTTTTGAAAAGTGGGGACATGGGGCACTTTCAAGTCACTTTCTCCTTGTAATACCTATGTCATACCCATGTCATTATACACATTTATGTCCTCATTTGTCACAAAAACGTGCGGACACACACACACACACAAGCATGTATTAGTGATGCATCTTAATAAAATGAGGTGCTACATGTACAATGCTAACCGGTTTTGGCTCACAAAAGTAAGTAACCCCTGCAGCACTCTCTATGGAATAAATCAAAAGCATTCATTTTAAACCTTATTATGCTTTATTACAAACCACAAAGGTTAAAGGTTACCAGTTTTGGGGAAGTTGGGGGGAAAAGTAATCCACTGTAGTTATTTCAAAACCAGTGCTTAATAACTAAGGGAAATAAAATCTAGGAATGATTATATTTATTGATGCATTTAGTCATATAGAGAACAAATTTCTTGCTTTTGCATAAACACAGTATGGGTCCATGTTTACAAAGAAAAATACATGTTTAAAAACTTTGGTTTTGCCAGTTTTACTTTTGTGAGGTATAGCTTAATTACAAAACTAAACAATAAAAAAATGCAAAAATTTGAGGATTGGTTTTAGGGTAGTGGATTGAAAATATTGTTAACATAGTACAAAAAGAAATGGAGTCAATGAAACTGTGGTGTATTTGTGAAGGTTCCTCAGATACACATCTCCTCATGTTTCAATGAACCACTTGTTGAACTTACAGTGTAGAAAACTTTGGTGTCACAACAACGTTTTTCAAACTGTGGGTCACAAAGTGTGCATTAAAACATTTCTGACATAACACATTTCCCAGAGCTCAGTGTTTCCTTCACGGTTAGTCTGTGTGTTCACATGCATTGCATGCAAAAAGAAAACAAAGGAACACTTTATATTAGATTCTCTTTACTAGTTGCTTATAAGCATGCACATTACTAGAATATTAGCCATTTATTAGTAGTAATTAAACATATATTCATACCCAATAACTTAACAACTTCCTTAAAAACAATTACTGTAATAAGCAGCAAATTAAGAATTTATAGAGGGAAACATAGTTAATAAGTGTTTACTATTCCAAAAAATGACAGCACAATCTGTGTAGTCCAATTCAACAATAAAAGACTTCTATGAACCGGTTCTTTAAATTAATCAACCATTCAAAAAGATTTACTGAAATCCCTGAAACCGTCAGAGCCGCTGCTCAGTAAACATATGACTCACTGTGAGTTGCATGTCAATGCATCATTACTTCAGTAAAGCTGTTAGGCTGCTCTTATTCGCTGTGCCACCAGGAAACCAACATTAGACTCTTTGATTATCTCTATACCTCAATATCACTTCTTTGTTCATGGTTACTCTGATTGTTATATTGGTTATGCAATATCCATGATATGACTACCCAATGTGACAAAAACAACAAAAAATGTTATCTTAAAAGGAGCAAAAGCATAAACTAGATGAAAACAAGTTTCAAATGGTTTACAATTATAGATTTTATCTCGATACTGAAGGTTACTGGGTGTCCAGAAGCATGTATTCGTAGCAAAATAAATGCACATGTTATTGGAGCTATTTCATAAGCAATGCCACCATGGCATGAGATTATCCATAAAACTATTGCGCACTGTCAATAATTTTTTTTTATCACCAGCTCTGTGTCATCAAATTGAAATCCTGTCTAGCAGTGCAGCATCAAGAACATTATCAGCACAGTGGCTGCTCGTTTCATTTGCAGCCGGGACTCGCAGAAAAAGAAAGCCAAATTCCCACTTGCCGAACAGAAGATGAGTTATAGGACAAGCGACTGAAATTTGAGATTACCATCTTAGTGTAGCACTTCAGACGTCTCTCGTTTGATGTGTAGGTCACAAACACATGCTCACATACATGTTGCCCCCAACAAAGAATACATTAGTAAAGAGAGCAACAATGAGAATATAAGCTCTCTTCTGAGACTCTGCAATGATCAAGATCACTTTTATGTTTTCTCCACTATTGTTACATAATGAGGGGGAGAGAGATGAATAAAGACATAATGAATAAAACATGAGGTTTAGCTTCTGTCTTTAGCGCAGTGTTCCTCAGGCCCGGCAGCAAACACAACACCACAAACATCTTGTAGCTGTCACCATCTACAAAGAGTCATTAAAATTCATCATCTAAAAATGCTGAGGCTTGAGTTGAAAAAGCACAAAAGTGATTTTATGCACCAATTACGAACTTAGGCCTGCAAGTCAACCGAGTTTCAATAGGGAACAAGATATTTGTGCTCTTTACTGGTTTTCTAAAATTTTTCACGATTTTAAAAAGACAGTGGAGCTAAAGCTTCCAGGTAATAACTCATTGTTACCAGATGCAGCACCAGAACATTCCCTGCTGAACACACCTTATAGAGATTCTTCTTCAGTCAGGCAAGAGGTTCTCAAATTTCTTTGCTGGATCAGGCTGGTTTATGCTGGTATGATAATGGTGTCCTCATAAATAACTCTTTCACTACTCTCTTTAATTATTTGACTGTTTTCTCACATCTCTGTTCTAGTCTGCACTTCTCTAAACAAACTTGATACTCTGTACTGTGGTACTTGTAATCTTTAAGTGGCTTTAAGTCACTTTGTGTCATGTCTCACAAGTTATGCAATACATTAATTTATTAGCTTAATATGTAGCACAAAACTAATGCACATAACTTACAAGAAAAAAAAAACTCTGGGAATATAATGCACCATTTTTCATTGAAAATTCTAAGAAAATGTTTGGTTTTTCCCCCTACTTTATATATCCATACATAGATATATACATAGTAAGGGAACTTTCCATTAATCAATCCCATTAACATGTTTTTACCATAGCATTTACAGTACATTACATTAAGAGGTAAAACTAGGTTAATTTTTAAAGTACAGTCTAATAGGGAACAATCTGTTTTGCTGGGTTAATCATAACTATGCTAAATCAAACAACTATTTCAAACACGTCTGCCATGTTCTCATGTCTGAAATTCTGTTTGAAGCCTTGCGTTGACTAGCTGCTGAAGTGACAGCGGCGCTAACGCATTTTAGTTTTGTCCTGAGGACCAGCTGCATCTGGATAATCCTTTATTCCTAAAGCTTGATTTGGCTGAGTAGGTGTAATGGCTCTATACTACTCAAAACTCTTGAAAGTGAACCGTCAAGCCATCAGTTCTTGTGTCAGTGTCAGTGAGCGCTCCTCTTACAATTAACAAAACACTGACAGACCACTGACATGCATCATAAAAATCTGGCACCACGCTGAAAAGTGGGGCGCTGCATTTACAGCAAGCACACAGCAAAGGAAAAATGAGCACAGGTGTACGTTCTTAAGAAATCCATCTTCAAAGGGAAGTCTAAGGCAGCCCTTATGATACATCTATCCTCTGAGTGCTTTAAAACATACACTCTTAGAAACAGAGAGAAGGAAAGACAAATTCAGGTCACCGCTAAGGAGTATGTTAGAGACAAGGAGGGCACAAGGGACAGAAAGGACAGCACAGCAAGATCTTTAGCTCACATTGCATCTTGAAAGTAGCTTATATGTGTTTAAAACTTTACCTTGAACAACAATTTGAAAACCATTTTTAACCATTTTTTTCAGGCTACGTTCATTAGAATTCAGGTCAATTAGCTTAGTCAAGTACTACTAATGAATATCTAATTCGCTGACGACACTGGTTGGTTGATGGCAGCACAAGAACACACACAGCCACAAATCCTGTCCTAAGCTGTGATGTGAAAGGCAGCAGATAAATATAAGCCCATTTCACGCTTTTAAGAGCACTTCAGAAATAGGGCACTGATTAAAACATATACCATATAATGAAATATCTGTGATTTATTTGTCAGAAAGCAGGGTTATTTTGAATGGCTGCCAATGGAGGAAGATGCAATTTGTGCACATAATGGTGTAGTTATGATATCTTCTGGAAAAGGCTATCTGAACCATGCTTACCAATAAAGACCTAGGGTTTGCTGATATCAAAATTGTTTGTACACCTTTAAGTCATTTACACCAATCAAATCAACCATAAAAGAAACATTTTGCCACTAAAAGAGCTTTTTACACCATGCTACAGTAAATCCTGAGGCATTACCTTTTTTTTTACTTCGATAAAATGTTGAATTAAGCAGCATTAAAAGCTAATTAAAAAGGTAAACGTGCATTTTGCACTTTCTAACCATTGTATCCACAAAAAAAGGTAATCGCATGCATTTTGCTGTCCTAACCCAAAATTGCAGTGCCACAAATATAAAATGTAAAAAAAAGTGCTTGTAACAGCAAATTGTTTAGCAACAGACAATCAACCGTAAACTGCCTCATTAAACATTCATGCATTTTGTACAGCCACAGAAACTTTCACAAACTCTAAATATTTAGCATCTGAAGAAAGCAGATGAAAAATATCTCAGTTTCTGATTTTTCTTCTGTTTTTGTAAGACATACCAGATAACCAGAACAGATTTTTTTGTCAATCCGCTTCACAAACATTTCAAAACCTGACTTTGCGGTGTGAAACATGGCTCAAGATAATATTAAAACAAGGAATAAGATACTAAGTGAATAATTCCAAGTGTGAAAGCCTAATATTGTCCCACCTACTGTGTGAAAGTACAGAACAGTTCATTATTTGTTAACCAAATGTTGAACTGTCTAAACCAGAAATACATGCTTATCAGATCACTTGCAAGTGATTTGCGGCTATCTTTCAGCTCTGTTGCATTTCAAACAACAGTAGCGCACTCAAAGACAGGGAAAATGGCCCTTGTTCATCCAGTATGATCTGAAGTTAGAGAATGAATGCTATGACAGTGCTCAGATGTTTCATGCTCTCTGTGTACACACAGAAAAGAGGGCATGTGGGTCTCTGTGTCACTCACAGTGCAGAAATCTTCAGTACCAGCTGCTGACATGGCTGCTTTATCCTCTGCATGACGGCCAAGACACGTCCGCATACTCTGATTTAATTACTGTCTGAATCCACATAGTCTTGGGTATGGCTTTTGACTTGCGGGATTAAGTCTGGTTCACATTGATTGTAGCTTATTCTGGCCAAAAACCACCTACATAGAAAGGAAAGGGCCACTTGACTGTTGTTAAAGCTACCTACTACAGTTTGTTTTCATCTGCCATTTAGGGGCAGATTTAAAAGTATTTATATTAAAATAGATAAAGCATTTAAATTGCATATCGTTTGGCAGTGAACAAAACCAATATTAGCAGGAATATGTGCAGACTTTGGAATAAGAAAAAAAAGTTTTAGGGCTGAGTGCATCCTAATTATTGAATAAATGTTATTGTGTTATATAACACATTTATATAGCATGATTTTGGAATGTTTAATTTTTAAATGTGACAGTTTTATAAAATGTTTCACAAAATTGTCCTTCGAATTATAAGTTAAAATTCTTCATTATACATAATGATAATAATAAAAACCTTTATTAAGCACCAAATCATCATATTCAGGATCATGTGATACTGAAGACTGGAGTAATGGCTGCTGAAAATTCAGCTTTGACATCACAGGAATAAATTATATTTTAAAATATATTAAAATAGAAAACAGATCATTTAATAATATTTTATTAATATTGATAATATACTATATTGTATTGTTTTTTTATCAAATAAATGCAGCTTTCCTGAGCATAAAATATTCTTTTTCTCATTTTACTGACCCCAAACTTGTAGCTGTTAACGCTGTTGCAGGTGTTTGACTTTACCACCAACAGTGCAAGCGTGAGTTCAAGCTGCTACATGAGGAACAGTGTTTTGAGGTCAAGCTAATAAAGCCAATAAAATCATTAATTTTATTGAAACCAGATGGGATCCTGCTCCCGTCATACATGTATTGGCAAAGAGCTGCAGTTTTACTTGATGTATTAAAAAAGCGTAATTCACTTCCTTCAGCATGCATCGAACCTCTGCCATTTTACACAGAGTACCAATTGCCCAGCATACACTGTATATTTCTACTGGTGCACAAAAATGAATTCTTTCATCCAAAAGTCACATTTGATCAGTTGTTGCTTTGCTTGGGATTTAAAGCTATGACCTTGGCATTGCTAGCATCATGGTTTGCTGTTTGAGATACATGGTAACAACTCAAAAAGTGTGAGATCTTTAACTCTTTCCCTGTCATTGATGAGATATTCCGTCAATTAGGTTACAACGCTTCCCCGCCAAAGACAAGTTTTTATGGCAATCCCTGTTCTAGATGTATTCTAGATGTGTGTGTTTACTGAATGTAATTTAATTTATTCCTATAATTATTTACAGGTGAAAGAATATGATATCTAAATGTATTTTGCTTGAAAATGCAATATTTTGATAAAAATTCCTGCATTCCTGATTAAACCTACTGTATCTGCATTCAAGTAATGATAATACATGAACACATAAAGATATATGTATATGTAAATGTATTCCTTATAAGTTTTTAATAACTAATACAAGTTTAGAATGAGTGTTTTAAAAACAAAAATTTATCTGATACTGGGTTTTGCGTTGTGCTTGTCAGTTTTATGTGCAATATGGATCAGATGGGCAGCGGACAGACTGCGGACAGGACGTGGGTGTGTCGTCTGAGGCTGACACTCAAATTTAAGGGATGAAGCATTCTGATTACATTCTGATTACATTAGAGTTTACACACACACACACACACACACACACACACAGTGAGCTTATGCAGTACTAAGAGGCAGTATTTATCATTGCATACTGCAGGTCCTTGGAAAACCACGCAAGTATACAATTGCCACAAAATACAATTATAGATGTAAACATTTATTTAGCTGAGTCTAGAACACTTGAAAACTAAGGTTCCAAAAGTTTTCACAGCAAAGAAGAACCATTTTCAGTGAACGGTTCTTAAAAGAATTGTTTTCCCTTTTAGTGTAAATAACAGTTTAACAACTGTTTCCTCCATAAAGAGGAATGGAAAGCCATTAAAAGCACCTTTTTTTAATGTGTACATTTACACTACCAAACAAACTACAAAAAAACAAAAAAAGCACAGCATGCACTCCCGAGTCAGTTGCAAAACTTTACATGTACATCACTGTCACTTTTGTTCAGAGGAAAGGACAGTCTTTCTGTGCGACACGCAGTGCCACTGCGCTGCGACTCGCTGATTTGGGTCAGACCCCGAACACAGTTTCTCCCTGCAACAGCCTTGATCTTGTACCGCCTCTGTTGCCTTCGCATTCAAAACCATTGAATCCATTACAACCGGCTTATTGAGCAGCCCAAATGCCTGCCCACAGCCCACATTCACCATTATAAACCCATCAGCGAGAGTGAGAGTGTGTGTGAGAGAGAGCGCTTACCTCTGATGGTTGTAGCAGTGATGGAAGTAAAGGTGCTATATTACAGCCATTCCGGCTGGACGTGAACACAAGTGCTTTTGGAAGTGTGTGAATGAAACAGCAGCACCTGCTTAACTCAGCTCTCTGCGTTTAAACGGCTGTCTCTTCACCAGAGGCATACTGCCACACTTCTCTCTCTCTTTTCTCTCCTTCTCTCACTCTGTTTCTCTCTCTCGGCACACACACATTGCCAATGGCATCAGCGCCACCCCTCTCCACATTAAGAGACCTAATGTGAATAAGCTAGAGTGATGTCCCAGCGTATAAGAGCAAAGATCAAGCTGATTCATTAAGAGTCGATTATAGAATAAAGGTCTGAGAGGAACTTATAGATTAAATGGAGCGAGCAACAGTAAGAGGAAAAAGCAAACAAAGGATGCTGGGACAAAATGAAAGGAAGAGGAAAATGGCAGTAATTTTACATGCACAAAAAAATGTGCATGTAAAAATGTCAAATGTAACTGGATGATTTTTTTAAGATCCAAATTAACTAATTGTAATACACTAAAAAATATATTTTAAAAGTCAGATCATTAAGTATAGTACTTAATGTTGCTCATTATTATAGAGTAAAAAAAAAAACAGTACCACAAGTACTAACACATTAATCAACCAAAGCTTTATGGATTTAAGTATCAGATAAACACAGCATCATCAGTATTGACTGATGGTAAGAGTCTTACAGTCTAATGAACTTATAGAAGTATCAGATCTTTGTCATAAATACAACTGTATGTATGATATTAAGTAGCTGGATAAATAAAAAAAAGATAAAACAGAAAAGCTGTGAATAAATGCATGCGAATAATAAAAGAGAGAGAAAGAGAGGGAGGGCGGGGACTATGATCAACCCACTGCTTTTAGTGAGCTAGTTCTGCTGCATGACATTGTTAAAAAATATCACAAGGTCTACATGTAGGGCGGGAGGTAGATTTGCAGTTCCCATGGAAACTCGGGCACCATGCCTCACGAGAGAGACGTACTCTTACACTCTTTAACATCGACGGATCCCTTGGACGATCTGTGCGAAAATTGCAACGTTCCGGGTCAGCAGCAGTCAAGCTAAACAAAGCAGAGCAACGCTTTAAAAATGCATGAATAGAACGTGTTAAGCAAATGAATTTAAATCCGAACTATCAATGTAAATAACAAATTGGCTAACTGAATAACCTAAACTATTCATAGGTAAGATTTTTGGATATAGTCACATTACATACACGGAAAGAAGTTGGTAATTGCTGTGCCACCTGTGGCACTGCAGTGAACTAGAAATCAGTGTTTTCAAAGAGGTTTTCTGAACAGCTACCCTTTCGGCCAATGGTTGGACAGACAGAAAGTCCGGTACCAAGCTCAAAGTTGGGCAAATGTTGCAAACTGTTGGGAGACAACATCTACAAATAACTTCTTTATAAGTCTCTCTATATATTTAGCTGAAACAGAAGGTATTTGAATATGAAAAAGAAAACAAATTAACTTTTTGTCCGTCTTATTTGTTATTTTATAGGCAGATTTTGTTTTGCTTTTGTTTTGGCATCATTTTGGTCAAGCTTTGTGCTGATGATAGGTCAAAGATAATCTTTGAGCTAGTCTGAACTCAAGCACAGACAGACATGACCTGAGCTAGAGGGTTACTGTAAGAAGCCTTATCATCAGCGACGTGCTTGAGCAAGTAACAGGAAGCTGTAGGCTATCACAGCAATTAGTGAGCCGTACATTATAAGTGTGTGCTAAAATCTAAATGTGCAATACATGAAAACTGGTACTAAAACTTTAAAACCTAGCGAAAAGCATCATAACCCCCCAAAAAACTGTAATTATTTATCAGTATACATGTTGTTCCAAACATGCATGGATTTATTTCTTCTTCAGAACACAAAGAATGAATTTCTGAATAAATGTTTTTGTATATACAATGATATTATTGGGTCCAGTCCAAAACTGTGTAAATAAGACACAATGTAAATAAGAAAGTATTAATTATTATTATGATCATTATATTATGAAGTGTTTTGTTTCCCGGCGGACCGAAAATAAACACGACACTCGCGCCCCCGGAAATCCGCTCAAATTCAACCAATCGGATGGAGACTTCGACACTGCTGAAGTGTTTCCAGAAAAGTGTACCATATGCATCAGACGTTCAGCCAACGCTCTGTGAGGCTGAGACTAAAACTAAATTGAAGGCACTGGATACAGGCTAATATTACCCTCCAAACAAGGTATTTCAGAAGAGAATGGCGTATTTATACGAGGTATGCGGCGGGATATGTTACTCCTGAAACTTTGCTGCATACATTTCATTTTGGAGTAAACTATCTGGAGTAAGTGAATAAATACAGTGCACTTGATACTGAAAGGAATTCATAACAAGTAGTTCAAATGTAAATAAAATTGGATTATCAATTTGAGCAATTTTATATTATGACACTATTGTTTAAGAAACACAATAACAGCAATTTTCTTGAATTTGAAACCAGCTGTAATATCGAGTTCCTGTGTTGAGCACTTTTTGTGGTGTTGAGCTGCTGCCTATGTAGAGCGTTCCAAATCAGCCATTTATGAGGTTCCGTGATGGTTAGGATGCTGTCTTGAGGCACAAGCATGCATTAACTGTTTGTTTGCAGCTACATCCCCAGCATAATACACATGATGTAAAATTTGTTATGAGTTCACACGCACTGTGCTTATGGAGCCCACAATTTCCAGCCTCAGGCACATTTGCACATCTCAACTCGTCCTTAGCACATTTCCCTGGAATTTACTGCACTAATTGGTGGGTCAATTTGGTGGCAACAAATAACTGGCTCATTGAACCATTCCTCTACTCCAAGCAAAAAAAGTGAAAATGAAAGCAAAGCACAAATTAGCTCACAAGTTTTTAGCTCACAAGGCTATTCAGAAGAAATATATTAATTGGATTTTAACAAAATATGTGTGCCGTAATGTAAAAGTGCTTTATGTTATACAACAGTCTCATTGTAGCCTGTAGATTTGAAAGCAGCCAGTTTTATTTCTCACACAACTTTAACTACCTTGTGTTGTCATTTCCCTCCTTCCATTCAATCTTTATCAGATGATAAACACTGAAAACAGAAGGAGAATTGAATCGATGACAGGAGGCTAAAACTCTTGCCATGCTGTGGAAGTGGCACGATTCTTACACATATATCACAGGTTTCACCCTATCTAGGACTCTCAATAGGGATCCTCCAGAGCATTGCAGCAGAGATTCAAAGTAGGTCGCCCTGAACTTGCACACCCTGATTTATGGCATGTGGACAGTGGCCAAGTCAATTTTAAGAAAATGGCTGTGGTATTTTGGACAGCCATGGATAATTTATACATTTTTCAAAATGGAACAAAAAAGACAAGAATATTAAACAAACAAATCTAAAAAAACACACACACTGAAAATCTGGCCATTTAAGTAATAGCCTGCCCAAAAAGAAAAAATTGCTTTACATGTTACCCACCCTCAGGCCATCAAAGATGTGGATGAGTTTGTTTCTCCATTGGAACAGGTGTGGACTCATTTAGCAGTACATCACTTGCTTGAATGGGTGCCGTCAGAATGACAGTCCAAGCAGCTGATAAAAACAACATAATCTCCTGTTTTCAATCCAGTTCATTAATATCTAATGAAATGAAAAGTTGTATACATAGTTATTTATATATATATATATAAATATTAGGGGTGGGCATAGATACATTTTTTTATCTAGATTAAAATGGCTCATTTGAATTCTGCCAAAGGCATTCAGAATATGTGTGTTACCTAAATAATGACTAAAAGTAAAGCCATATTCGGCCGGGACTAGTTTTACAGAGGGTTGTTAGAGAATGTTTAGTTTAGTTTAGATTTTAACCCCATCCAAATCTGCAATGTCTGTTTTTTTCTCTCACAACCTCTGTGATGATTCTAGAGTCAGAATGCGATGTCTGTAATATTTATTTTTCACAACGCATTTCCTTGTGTGTTTTAGCCAACGCGATATGCCGTATATGCTCTTACTGCACGCACATTTAATATATTTTGATATATAAAATAAATAAATAAATACAAATAAAGAACCAGATCACGTACGTCAACTGTTAAGACTGACTATCAGTATCAGGTAAGATTACTCACGTTCTAATTTTTTTTTAATTATCAAAATTAAACGGGTTTACTACAAATAAAAATCATAATAGTGGAACTAAAGCCATTTAGTACCACACATTAACATGGTTTTGCTGTACTAGCCATTTAGCTTCACCATTGTATTTGTGATTATACTAATTGTAATCAATCTGAATGACTATAACAATGTCTCTATAGACTATAGTCTTTGTCTGTCCTCGAGTCAGCGCCCACAACCTCGTCTGTTCCTGAATCAATCTCATCACTGCTGGAGGTGCCGGCCGTTGATCCCTCTGTGGTTCCGCCGGTGGCTGCATTAATGGCAGAGCTATTGATGGGTGGCATAGATGGGTCCCAGGGATGTCCGTTTGCATCATAGAGCCCTCACTACTTAACTCCCGTCCTGCTCTGTTTTGGCCATAAGGGCCGCCGTTGACCTGGAGTTTATCCGCTCTACCTTCCTCGCACTGGAGGGCCTTCGTTTAGTTTGCTCTGCCCACACTGCCGTGGTCCCAGTGCCACTATCTCTGCCCCATGGTCCATGCCTACCTTTGCTCTATGCGTTTGGTGCAGTTCCACTTCCACAGGGACCTGGCCCTCTGTCCCTCCCCCTGTCCGCTCTACTCATTAACCCTCTTGTCTCGCCTTTAAAAAGTGTTCATGTTTGTTCGTCTAATCACTGCGTATTGAGTGTCTTTCCTCGTACAAAGCGTTTTCCCTGTGTGTTCTTGTTTGCCTGATCGTTTGTGTACCGACCTCCGCCTTGCCTTGGATTATTGTTCTGGTTTTGCCTGTTTGGACTTTGTTCGCTGATCAACGACTCTGTCAACCATGTCTTTGAATAAAGCCCCGCAAAGGGATTTGCATGTCCCAGTCCTGTTTGTAACAATGTGTGTGTGTGTCCTTGATATAGGACAGTTTTGATATTGACTACTGTGTGTGTGTGTGTGTGTGTATACTATACAGTTTTAGAATTTACCTGCATATCATGTGACCATTATCCATCACCACAAGAAAATGTGATACTTATTATTATTTTATAGCATTTATTTAAAAATCTCAGTGGTACTTCAAGTGAATAAGTTAGATTCAGATGACTTTTTATTATTTAATACCACTAAAAACAAAAATAAAATGAATAAATATGCAAAAACAGAATTACTTGTGGTTCTTTAGGAAAGGCCCACATCTTCTTGACTGGACACATCACGAGAGCTTTTGGATGAAACTACAGTAGTAAGTTAGACATTAGGAGCTCCTCTTCAGCTGATAAAATGGGTCAGCAGTTGCTTAACTGCACACCACATGACCAGTTAATTTTTAACAAGCCAGGAAAAAAAACTAATATAAACAAACCAAAGAGTTTTTATTAAGAGGAAAAGGGGGTTTGGCCTCATAAACAGGAAGAGACTAGAGTCAGGTAACCAGAAACCACTCGTTCATTCTATGCATGAAACGCATGAAGTGCGTCGCGGTGGAAGAGGCACAAAGTTTGGAGTGGATGTTTGAATCGCGTTTCTTTTACTTTATGTCATCATAACGGTGTTTTGTATTTCTTTTGGCAGCAGTTGCAAACTAACCGGTTTAAAACGTTGAATACTTCCTTTGCTCTTGGCGAATCTCCTCAGGTGTTTTGTTCTTCCAGAAGAAGACGCGCTGAAGTTTGCCCACATCGTCCATTCTGCGTAGAGACGATCGATGCAAACTCCTGCCTACATTTGAACTATATTAGTTCCGCTTTGCGCTTGTTTGTATATAAGCACTTCATTACCCAGCCAGAAGGACATAGGGGCCAGTGAATCAGGTAAGGGTGTTTTCAAAATATTTGTTTGTTACTTAACCAACAGGTAGCGTTTTAGTCTTTGACATAAGCAGGATTTTCTTCGGGCACGTATCGCGTACTAACATTAGGCTATGAAAAGCACATCGGTTTAATGCGCGGTTTATGATCAGTCGTAGGAAATCATCTGCAGGAATTATCATTCATTTATATGATTACAAATAAGCATGCATTTCTTGAGGAATAGCTCGTATAATTATACCTTTGTATTCATGTCAGTTTCATATGTTTTCAAAAAATGTTATTTAGTTATTTTTGTGTGGCTCACAAAAAAAAAAACCCTACTAAATACAAAACGTGTCTCTACATGACATGGACAAAATGTAGCCTGTGTTAAGAGAGAGAGACTTATTGACCTCAAGAGGCAAAGTCATGGGGAGTCCTCTCTATTCCTTATTTATTTTTGTCTGACATGGCCATAGCTGACAAATGTTTTGATATATAAACATATGTTATAACAGCAACTCTTATAAACTGTTTGTTACTGTAAATCCTTAAAATGCATAACATCACGCTTTGTTGTTTTAATGAACAAGGATGGTTTTAGATATCTTTTTCTTGTTTAACACCACATTTTTATATTAGGCCCTATTTAAAAAAAACCCTTATGATTTCAAAATATCACAAAAGGGGGTTGTTATTTATTATTGCATGTCTTTGCAATAAAATAGGTTTCTTAATGTATTTTGGAGTAGTGAAATAAATAATAATAGTAATATTGTTAATAATTGTGTCATGAGTTGAACAAAAGCGAAATGTGATATTTAAAAAAAGTCATTAGTAGTTGCAATTTCATATTGCATAACATTTCTAAATTGCCTACAGCAAGTATATGGAACCTGGCTTTTGACAGTGTCAAGTAACACAAACATTTACCACAGTTTTATTATTATGCCTGAATCATTACTACAGTAAAACTACTAAGTGTTCAAAGGCTCACTATTCAGACACTGCTGTCATTGAGATGATAGTTATTCTGGCTGTTTTAAGGGGCTTAATGTTCAATGCACAAATAATACTTTGTTTAAAGTTAATCTCACATGGCTTGATATACCTTGACGTGCCAAGCAGGTGTCTCCATGTTTAAAGCAGGAGTTTGCAACACCCTGTGCTGTTAATCCCATCAGCCTACATGGTAACCGAACTAAATACATCAGTTTAGTTTTCACAGGCTAACTGTCGTTTGATGCAAGGATCAGTGTGTGTAGTAAATGTTATTTGCGGGATTGGTTCTGTGTGTATAATCCATGGCGGAACAAAAGTATTAATACATCTAAATAAGTACCAAGTTTACACATTCCACATTTAAAGTAAGAATATATCTGCAGATACTTTGCAGGATTAGTTGGCAACCCAATTTCATGCAGCAGTCATTTTTAAAAGCATGCACACACCGGATTTGGGCATTTTAAATATATGAGTGTGTCAACACGAAGAGCAAAATGGAGCTCAATGAACTGAATGATAGAAGAGAAAAAGAAAATCCACCTGAAGTGTTCCTCACTCCTCAACTTGTCTGCTCGCTTCTAAGAACTTCTTACCATTGACAAAAAGAGTTTTATATGGAACTGAGGAAACAGGCTAAAAACAATTGGTAGCATAGCTGGAAAACGTCCTTGTCGTTGCACTTGCAACCTGTTCAAGTGATTTAAACGAATTCCATCTGGTGATTTTCCACCCATGAAAGGAGGAACTTTAAAGTCCAGTTCAGGTCCACCAGAGTGAAAAGTACCGAGAATTTAAAAATGAAAATGAAAGTGCAAAGAGTCAGCAAAAGGAAATTGAGTGGTATAGAGAAGGAACGGTCTCACTTGACTACCATGTCCTGGTGAAGATGCTCTGAAGTGTTCCTAGACCTTTAGATGATGGATGTTCAGTTTGCTGAAGGGAAATTCCTCACTGTGTCACTATGCCATCAAATACTCAATTACACCAAGACAAATGACCTGTGCAGTCTGAAGCATTGATTTTCCTTTAGATTTAAAGCAGGACACACACATTGACTCACAGTTATTAATTGTTTCTTTCTTGTGATAAACATCTAAGGTACTTGTTGATGTTAAAACGTCTAAATTGTAGTTTGATCCTGATGTAGCAACAATACCTGAGCCAATAACATGAGTTTGAGACCAGAATGTTTTCCACTGGTGGATGGGGGAGTTTGAGGGAAACATATTTGAAAACAGACAATGTTTTATTAGATAACTTGGATTTCATTGTTGAGGTTAGAGCAACTTGAATTTTTTTATGCTACACTTTTTGTGTAAATTGTTCTTTATGGGAATCCGAGGTTCTAAATAAAGCATTTAGCCTCCAAGGAACATTTCCTTTGGCTTTTTATTGTGGAAAAAGCTCTTTACATAAAAAAAAATTGTTTTAAGAACTGTTTATTGAAATGTGTTTTGGGTATATTTATTTAACATCTGCTGTAAAGAACACTTTATTTTACAATCAGATAGTTCTGCATAGTCATTCAGTAATGTGGCACATCCAAATCCTAACAAAACAGGACTGAAGGGTTGATGTTTATTGGTGTGAAATCTGTGATATGCAAATTCGTTTGGAGGGCTGCTGCTGGTGAGATGTTCCAGTTCTTTGGGTTCCTCTCGGGGTTGGTCTGTAGGCGTTGGACTTGTGTGTTTGCCAGGATAATTTAAGAGAGATGAGAGAAGGCTACAATCAATCTAAATGCACCCCAAAGGTACACTGTCAGCATAATCCAAACCCCCCCCTCTCTGTAGGGCAACCTCTCTAAGAGTTTAAAGCTTTTGTTTCTTTTTCGTTTTGTCTTCTCCACATGGGATGGCGTGAACAGATCTACTTTGAGAACTGTGTCATGCTATTAGATGCACTTCTGTTTGGATGCTAAATTGATGTTTATACATGCAGCCTTCCAGAGAACCTCTTTGTACAACAGCCTGAGGCCAAAGACTCTGTTGCTCAGTGTGTAATTTTACACTGAGTATTTCCCCCATCATCCCTCGCTGCTGTCTTAGTACTCATCTCTCAGTGTGTGCTTGGACCGATTCACAGCGTCCTGCTGGCTAAAGAATTGGCTAGCTGTTGGAGACGTGTTTACTTTTGATGGGAAACCACTGTGGAAAACCACAGGAGGACAATGCGACGACATCACACTGCTGATTCTTTGCTTGTACAAACATGCAAAAATTGTTAAAAAAAATAGCTAGTCCAAAAATGAAAGTTTTGCCATAATTTTCTTATATATATATATATATATATATATATATATGACTTTCTTTCCTGGTATAAAAAAGGAGAAATATAGCTTCTTATTCTCTTATGTTCATTTCATTTGAAAACTGAGATAATTTCTCAGTGAAGGCAGCTCAAAGCAAACTGCAATCTGAATTCCATATTAATTTTATTGTGAAAAGATGCAGTGGAATGTCATCACGTCTCCAATGGACTCGCTGTCACTCAGAGCTTATTATTATCTCATATAAGAGAAGCTGCTGGGCCTTGGGAAGTTAACTCACCCTTCAATGGCCTGTAGGTAATAAATCTGAAGTTTACTGAGCGCCTCTGTCTATTTTTACTGATGGACTCAGTGGCCCAGAGGTTCTGCTCCATGCTGTGTTAGTTTTATAAGTGAGTAAATCTTGGTGAATTGGATTTAACTTGACTACAACTACATTTCGATAAAGGAATGTTATGAGGATGTTGTTTTGTTTTTTTTGTAGATACTAAAAGGGCTTTACTATGAATTTATCACAGTCCTTCTGTTGCAGCCTTGAACTGAAGTATTGCTTGGACAAAGAGTGACTTCTCTGTTAATAATTTTGTTAAAGGATCATTAAAATTGCTTGTAAATATTATGTAAAATGCATCTGAGACTCTAAAGTGGCATTTGAAGAAAACACAAAAAAATTAGGTACATGTTTCTGAAAAAAAGTGCAAGTGCCACTCATTTTAATGTCAATTCTGACTTGTTTATGTTTAGTTGCATTATATCGGCCAATAGCAGCTTTGATTTCTAGATGTGTTCAATGATGCAACCAATAATTGTGAGAAGACCAAACTAAATATTTTAAGAATTGGTTACTGAAACACCATATTTATAATTGCATGGACCTGGATATTGTTGTAAGCATCAGCCACTGAAAACCTATAACTGGTTAAGACAGGGATGCCCAATCCTGTTTCCTGAGATCTGTATCCAAGTTCAGCTCCAGCCCTGATCAAACACAGCTGAACCAACTCATTAGGATTTTCAGGAGCACTTGATAACTGCAGACAACTGTGTTTGGTCAGGGTTGGAACTGAACTCTGTAGCTAGGTACTGTAGATCTCCAGGCACTTGCTGGGCATCTGAACCCAACCGCGATTAGATAGCCTTCTCCAGGGTTTGACCACACATATTAAATACTAAACCGTAAAGTGACCTATATTGATCTATCAGAGCCAGATCAAAAGGCACTTTTGTCTTGAACTCTACAATTTGATGCATGAACAATGAATACGCCTCATGAAGAGGCTTTAAACCCAGCAGATGCTTAGATACCCCGCAGAGCGTGAAGGATATGAGGTCACAGCTCTTCTGTCATCTCTGCCGTATGGAGCTGGGAATTAGTAATGAAAACTATGAATATTTTGAACGCAGGCTTACTGTTTGAACGCTACCTGATTAATTTCCTCTGCCTGCATGAAGGGCAGATAGGGATGCTTGTAATTATTTATGAATAGCAGCATGTTATGATTTATATTCAGTCAGTGCTGTTGAAGTCATGCTTAAAATGCTCTAATTTGAAACTGTGAATGTGTTAAATGAACCTTTGTTCCAGCTTGTTTCCATGCTTTATTTTCTACAGATATTGCTAGTCTGCTAGTTTGTTCGATATCTTAAAACAGTGTGCTTTTCATGCCATTTCTCCTGTGTCAACTCTTTCCCCACTAATTATCTGCTTAGTTGATTAATTCAGCTGCTCTATTGACTTGAATGTGGAATCCCGTCAATGTTTCCTGACCTTTCTACCACCTCTTTATCCCGATTATCTTGTTGACATGCTACAAAGATTTGCAGGAGATCCCTTTGAGATGTTGTCTCACATTTCTCAAGTTCACGAGTAGTGTGTTGTATAGTCTTTTAACACGCTTTGTAGTTTGATGTCAATTACCCTGTAAATTAGCTTGAGCCATTAGGCATAATTAGATAGTGTTGTCAAAGAGAACTTTGCAGTAACCTACCATAATGCAAAAAAAAACCTCATTCAGTCTCATTACTGCAATGTAATAAAATAACGATATATTATTTGAGGGTGCGATTTTGTGTTTATGTTTTGCTGGCCAGCAGCGTGCATATGAATGCATCCTCATGCAAATGCAATTATTTTAGCGATTATTTTATCGCAACATAGGCTAATATTTTAAAACTATTGATTTTTCTTCCCCCACATGTGTCGCATTGAATTAAATGGATGCTAATTTAACGGTTTTTGGGACTGCAGTAATGAGAATTGGGAGAGAAATTGTGCCTAATTTTCATTAAGTCACAATGCAGAGAAATCTTACTAATCTCAAAAATCTAATTTCATATTTTTTCTATGAAATGGTCTATGGTGAAATATGTCCAAGGCAGCACTTTATGAGATTCAACCACAGGAGTAAAACAGGTTTACAGTATGTTTATTTAGGAAAATCAGGAAAGAACTTCAAACATGCTGGAGAGGTCTTAAAATGAGCCCTTGTTTTTTCAACACTGTATAATCATATTTTGAGTGACACTTTGTGTTGATGGTTGATTTGTCTTTGCTAAAGCTAACTCAAGGGCGGCGTGTGTTAAACATTAGACACTTTATTCACTCAGTCAAAACAATGACTCGGAGCTTTTGGTTCTAAAGAGCAGATCATGTTTTTAATAGGCCAAAAAATGTCATATTTAATATTAAAATTGAGTAACACATGCACTTTTCACACACAGATGTCAGATGGGACTTTGTGTTAATATGATGCATTTTTAAATAAGGCAGGATATTCATGTAGAAAAAAGGGTTTGAAATTGATTTTATGCATCAGGAATTGATCTATTATATTTTTGTTTTCTGAAATACATTATGGATTGAATGATATGCATTCTTTGCTATCTAAAAAGGCTAACCAATAAAGGCCTGTCAAGCATAGCTGAAAGTCACTGAAAGATTACAAACAATTTTCTTTTATGGAACAACATGCATAAATCATTGACTATAAAACAGGGAGCATTAAGTAAATAGGATCAATTGTGATTTCATGTTGACTTTAAACACTCATAAAGGGTAGAAGGCCATTTCCATCTTCGGTTGTAATTTTCCACACTTACCAGCTCATTACTGCGTTTGATTGGATCGGCAGAGCAGATGGATATGTGCATTTAATTCATAAGGTCTTATACAAACTGTTGCTTAATCACTTCCATATATGCTTTTAATGGACTACGTAATTATTACTTAATGGACTATTAGTGCAGTATGTCGAGTGCATAGTTGGTTTGCACAAATTCCTTAAAGTAGGTGCACACTTAGTCTTCACAGTATTTGTAAGTGCAGGAAAACAGGGCACAGCTGAGCTTAAACGAAACAAGGCCATTTATAAGTGGACACAAGTATGTGAGGAAGGTCAATAATCATGTTTGACAGAGTAAAATGACATGGTTGAGGTATGTTTCCCGTGTCCTGGAGCTGAAGTGTGCTGATGGCAATCAGTGCGTTTGGTTCAGGCAGGATTAGGCTGGTCCTGCATTCTTCCCTAAACCCGTTTACGAAAATCACTAATCCCAGACAGCAACAGCAACATGCCATTACATGTCACTTTGCCTGCCTGCCTTGATCATGAGAATATCTGGTGGAATATCCTGAAATGATTCATTATGAAAGTGCGGAGGGGAAAGTGTGCTTTGAGATCCCATTGGGGAAAGAGATGTTTAATCATTGACAGAGGCTTACTGAGTCTCTGTTCATTAAAGTCAAAAAGAATAATTGACACTGAAGCTTAAAAGAAGCTTGGATGAATGTCAGATAGTGGTATTAGTAACTTATCTTCATGTATATATTAACAGTCTGCTGAAGGTTATTGTTTAAAATCCTTATTTGACCTGAGATGTCATAATGCGGCTGGTTTTGGAAAGTCAGACTTCTGACACAGCATAAAAAAGAGTCCAGCATTCTGGTCAAGTACTAAGTTTATTGGCAAACAGATAAAATGTACAGTGATCCCTCGTTTATCGCGGTAGATGCGTTCCAGACCTGGCCGCGATAGGTGAAAAGCCGCGAAGTAGGGACACCATATTTACAGTATTTATTTAACAGGTACGTATTCAGTATTCAGACTTTTAAAACCCTCC
>JAUMHI010000041.1:3384497-3398094 GCA_032359435.1 Enteromius unitaeniatus
GTAAAACAAGGACACATCTCTGTTTATAACTGCAAGAAATATTGTTTATATCTGCAATATATGTTACTGGAATGAATAAGACATGATGAAGAATTCGTCAATATTTTATGTTGTTTATTTATTTTTATTTTTTTTGCAAGTAATTCCAAAATACAAGAATTTGTATACACATCATCCACTGATACAGATACAAAAGTAATGCTAATCTATAAAAATTCAACAGTAAGAAAATAGTGCTGTTGAATTTTGCTGTCTTATTCAGTTTCGCATTATGTTATTGTTTTGAACGTAAGTTCAAAATGGACTTCTGTTGTGCTCACTGTGTGAAGAGTTCTGCAAATGTGACCTAAGCATTGAGAAATGTGTCCTAGCGTCTGGAAAAAAACTGTAATTACCTTTTATCTTTGAAGTATGAATTTGTCACATTAGTATTTTTTTAAGTAGGTAAAATGAAAAGATGTTATTTCAGTATAATTCCTACAGAAATGGACGGTTTGCTGTTGTTCTGATTTGAATGTGCTTTTATTGGTTTTGAAAGTAGTGTGTTCAGCAAGTTGTACGAGTAGTATGTCAGGAGTATGTATGACAAAATGTTTGTGGATTAAGAAAAAACGCATTTTGTCTGAAAGCAATGAAAAATGATTCACAGTTTGGTCCACATAGACGTCCGTATCGCTGAATGTGTGAACAGTTTTGAAAATGTGGCTTCAGTATTGAGCAATACTTATTAGCACTGAAAAAAAAATATTGCAAAAACATTTTTATCTGCTAAAAATACCAGTGTTCTATTAATTTTGGCCACCACTGTATATTTATAAATGCTAAAGCAAAAGTGAAGAAATCTGATAAGATGTCTACCCTCAAAAAGACAGAAACTACCACGAGATTTATTGGCCCTAGTCGGTTTATGGTGTTAAACCTGTTTGGGTTGATACAACGGAGATTAGCAGTCTGGGATTAGCCTGGGTTATGTTTTGAGCATCAGACACACGTCACACAAGCACTTATGAAATCACTGTAATGGGGGCATCTGAGGACACAATGCATTGTGGATCTGATTAGTGGATATTACACTTGTTTATGAGGAAAAGCAGACTGTTACCACATACCAATTTTGCATAGCAAACATTCCCCTCCAGAACACATACTACTGTAAAGATGGGAAAATTATTGTTAGATTTGAATTAACTTAATATACTCTGGGGATAAATTCATTTCCAGAAGTTAGCTGAACCTCAACACACAACCTTTTCAAGACATCTAAAGAACATGTGGAAAAAAACCTCTTTGAATACTATGGCTTTGGTGTGTGGACAGCGGGTCTTAGATATTGGCTTGTTTTTGCAACCACAGGACCTGAGCACCTGGCAGCCATCGAGTCTGTCATGATTCCCTCTGGTATTCTGCATACATATGAGGCCATTTGTCCGACAGCTAAAGCTTGGCCGAATTGGGTAATGCAACAGAAAAATGATCTCAAGCACACCAGCAAATCTACAACAGAATGGCTGAAAAAACAAAAAAAAAAACCACACATTACTTTAAGTTATTGCATTATACTTTATTGTAAACATAGCTCTTTATTATAAATAATGGCATGTCTTGTTGTTAATCTGAGGTTGCATTTTCCTCAATTTGTCACCTTCTAAGGACCAAATAATTTATTATGTCCTGATATGTAAAACAATAGAATTTAAAGATGTGCTTTCTTTTTCACACGACTGTATATATACACAGTACAGTACATTCGAAATTAGTATGTTCTGATGCCGTTCCAGGGGAAGTATAAACCACTAACCGCTTGTAGAAAAAAATGAAAACATCATGTTTCACAGAGCACACCAATTTAGACAGGAACAATATGGAGACACACTGCTGTGCCTTATAACATAATTGTCGATAAAAGTATGTTAAACAAGGATCAGAAAGGGAGAAAACAGGGAGGCAGGAAGAATAAGGTTCTGCTACAGCCTCTGAAAGTACAAGAGCTCACCGAACGCAACACAACATCACTTAGAACTAGTTCACAGAAATTGTGCATGCAAAATAATTTACAAAAACTGGAAGTCTCATGACGAACAATTTACTTTGAAAAAATACAGCAAAAACCCCTCTTTATTTACAATTCCCTTCTTTAGTCTCATTTTGCAGCATAACATGCACATTTTCATAAATCAGCCAGGAAAGTTTTAACATGAAGGAGGGCCTTTTTTCTCTCTCAATATTTTCTAACAGTAAATTGAGCCATATGTTGTACTGTGAAGGAGGCTAGTAGCCACTCTTGCATTTAATTGCTCCTTTGCTTTTGATGTCTATAATAAAATGCATTTGTGAAGATTGACCAGACTAAGCAGTCTGAGCTATAAAACAACAATTTGCATCATACACTGAAAACCAGACAGAGATAGAGAGAGAGAGAGAGAGAGAGATGAGTAAGTGTTGACATCGCTCTGTCCTCAACACACCCTGTGATATCTGTTCAAGCTCTGCGTGAGTGAGTGCGTGTTTGTGTGTGTGTGTGTGTGTGTGTGTGTAGGCTGATGACTCAGACTCAAGCAACTGCCTTAATGTACTTAATCTAACAGAGACGTTACAGGCCATAACAGACCATGTGTTTGTCCTTTTATTATGCAGGCTCTTAAATAACAATAACAATTGTTAATTGGTCTTCATACTGAATAGGTTTTAAGAGTGCATGGGGGGAAAAGAATGCTTCTCTATGAATCAATTTTCTTTTCAAGCATATTCTGGCAACATATTTTGATTAATTCAATCAAATCATTTGTACACTCCTTTAGTTAAGGACGAAGGTTCTTTAAGGTACGAAATACAGTAACAGTTGTGTCTGACTAGAGGACAGAGAAATAAGGTTTCATTGTGGAGTTTGTTAAAGCAGTAACTCAATGAAGGACTGCTTCACAAAGAGTCTTTCTGATGTTTATATCAGGCTGCCTGAGGACAACATTTCTTTTCAAGACATGCACTGCGTAAGACTGTGTAAGTTTGGGGGAAAAAATCATTTTAAGTGTCTTTTATGAGCTCAAAACTGATAATAAAAAAACATTAATATTTCGAAATAGTAATATTTCAAATAATTTTTGACTATCATGATATAGTTTAAATGTATTTTCTGCGATGCAAAGCTGAATTTGTCAGCATCATTGTCTTCAGTGTCACATCATCCTTCAGAAATCATTGTAATATGATGACTTATTATTATCAATGTTAAAAACAGTTTTGCTGCTTAAAACTAAGGCAGAAATTATTAAGCTGTTCAAATGTTGTTAGTGTGTGTGTGTTATTTCAAATTGTATAATCATATTTCACAATATTATAAATACACCCTTGGTAAGCCTAAGATACCTTATGTTTTCAAACCTTTGACAAACAGTAGATTGGGATCATTTGTTAACAATTCAACCTTTTGCAGGTCAAGGAAGGACCACTGGTGGACAGAGACACTGACCAGAGAAGTCCTGTTACATAATGTCATAATTTATGAAATGAAAGCCTGGCCTATACTGTGCAGAAAGGTTGGCCGGTAAGGAGCTCTGTAGGATTACACATCAGATAAATGTCTAAAGCTGCTCATAAGCTTAAAGTCACTTTCTCCATTCAGCATGGCTACGACAAGTGCAGGTTCATTTGGTTAAAACAAAACAGACTCTGACATAAAAAGGTGATATTGTATCGCTGCGGGTGAAATCTAATCAAGATGGCAAGTTCGGCTTTTCCCAGTTATTTCAATTTCCAACACACATTTAATATTTACAAATATTAAATAATAAAAAATAATATGATTATATTTAAAAAATTTAAAAAAATATATTTTTTTTTGCCAAGATTATTTTAGCCAAAATATCTCTAAAAATATTTGTAGATTTTAAAGGAGGATTATTTTGTCTTATTTTCAGAAAAAAAGTCAAAACCAAGTGTTTTTTGCTTTGAACAAGCAAAATAATCTGCCAATGGGGTTAGCAAATGAATCATATTTCAAACAGAAAACAAGATTATATTGCGTACCCCATTGGTAGATAATTTTGCTTGTTTTCTGAAAACAAGAAAATAAAATGCTGCTTGATTTGAGAATTTTTAGATAATATAATCAAATCAAATAAGCCAAAAATCATTATTGAAGTAGGCTTAATCAACAATATGCCACAAATGCTATCAACTGCACACAATTTGTATTGAACCCAGAATATTCTTTTGATAGTCTAATTACCACTGTAATTACCAAATATTAGGCTTTACATCAACATGGCCACAAATAAATATTAAAAACGACTGTTACATAAGACATGTCCAAATAATTCACTACAACAGCATAAAGTCCACTGACAAGTAACTACACAAAATAATTAAAGATTTCTGTAACAAAAAACACTGTCACCATTTGAAATGGTTGTATACTGCTACAGGGCGGACTTTAGCAATGAGTGTGTGAGCAGCTGTTTAGGGCCCCGAGGAACCAGTTGGCCCCATCTGATATTGCACAAACATTATCAAAAAGGTTATTTTATCCTTACATTCCTACATTTAAGTAAGCTGTTAGATCACACGCTTTATGTGAAACTGTGCATAAGCACTTGGGGTTTGTACGCACTGTTGATAAATGAGAGTCCAGGAGTGTTTAAGTTAGAATCCACTCAGCGATGCACTGTGCAATGCATGGGATAATGCATCTTTTGACTTGTGTGTGTGTGCTTAGGACTGCGGCATGGTTTGTCGAAAAGAAATATTTAGGTCGTGATTATATTTAAAGCAGCGTTGTTGTGCGTTGGTTGCTCGGTCTGACGCAGCCCTGGTGACCCGAGCTGAACTCTTAAGAGGAACACAGAGCTGACTCTGACTCTGACTCTGAGCTCTCTAGAAGAGGGAAGAGCTCGCTGCAGTGCCGCGGTTCACTCAGTGATTACTTCAAACTCTCTCCTGCATGCAGCTGCCGCCAGAGATTTTAAAGTCAACCATCAAGCGTTTTACTGAAAGGTAAGATCTAATATATTCATACAATTAATGGTATTTTTTTAAGACTGTGAAGTATCTCAAAAAGGGTGATATTCTTTAAAGGCCACTCCACTTTCAGCAACCGCGTGCTAATGTGCAAAACAAATTATGGTGTGTGACGTAATTGTCATAGGAGAGATGTGATAAATTAAATATTTTAAAAACCAAGTAAAAATGTTATTGGTGCAATCTTTGTAATTAATTGGTTACGTGACAGATAAATAGAATTCTAGAATTTTACATTTATTACCATTTCCGTAACTTCCAAAGTTGTCCAAATGTATTTGTAAACGTAACTATAATAATATTTGCTTCAAATTAGCATAGATTTTTTTAAGTAAAGCTCATATTAATAATAATATTTTCATAGCCTTACCTGCCTTTTAGGTTAAAACAAATAAATAAAAAGCCTATTATTTTACTTATTATATATATAAATATATAAATTAGTATATAAAAGTTTCCTTTCTATTTAGTTATTAACATTTAAAATCCACATCTTTCAAAAACTAAAATGTAGTTAATTATAATTTAAACCTGAATAATCAATTATCATGGCTTTCTGTTTTTAAGTTATGCTCACATGTTCTAAGCTCCCAAAATTAGTCTTTTTTTATTTGTCTTCATATCACGATATATCTTTATTTGTAAAATTGCCACATTTCTGTAGTTATGTAATATGTGAGCCTACGTAAACCCTTTAATTGTATTTGTGCTTTCAACCACTAGGGGGAGTTAAAGACCTTCAAGACTGCAACAAAGAGTACCAACCTTTTATAAGACCTGAGTTTGTCTTGTGATTTCAAACATACAGTACACCCCAGACTTAAAGGCAAAAAGCATGAAGGATCGAAGTGTTACCACGGTGATGTACCCTTAAGAAATAACTGATGCATTAAGTCAGGATGTCCTTCACAGAAGAAACGGTGTCCATATTAACGCCCAGCAGCATGCTAGCCTGCACTTTCCTTAACAATCCCAGAGGTCTGAACGACCAAGAAAGCTCTGAGACAGACCACCGCATCACTCTGCGTCGCAAACATGAGTGCATCCCTGCTGTGAAAAAAGACCAAGGTTATTGGGACAAGCGCAAAAAGAACAACGAAGCTGCCAGGCGTTCACGTGAGAAACGCCGCAACAGTGACAAGGTGGTGGAAAGCAGAGTTCTGGCTCTTCTTGAAGACAATGCACGGCTGAAAGCTGAATTACTGGCACTTAAGTTCAAATTCGGTTTGATCAAAGATCCCACAGATTCACCAGCACAGATCTACTCCTTTGGTCCACACAACCAAACATCTCCAGCAATGCCCTGCAACTGCCCCAGCACAAACTCACAACCTACTTTTGTTCACGCATTATCGATCTCACAGCATGGTGGTCCAGATGAGGCGCAAAACTATGGGTTCTTCATGCCTGGAGGGTCAAGCATTAGGAGCCCTGAGCTTTCAGATGATCCTGGAGGTGAACATATCCAAAAGTGCCCTGGTGAAGAGCCAAGCGGTATCACAGCAGTGGATACAAATTCTTTAGGATGGCAAGCGAACAATATGAAAGGTCTTCCTCATAAACTGCGTTTCAAGACATGTGGAATTGAAGGTGCTGATGCTAAAGTCCTTCTTCCAGTGGAGAACACTTCACAGTCTCAGTCTACAGAGGCCTCGTGGAGGCCCCAAACACACACAACGCCATGTTCAACAGCACTTCAGAACAACCCTTCAATTCACAGGCATGGAGAAAGTCACAGTGCTATTAGAGTTCAGATCAGCACTTTGACCGAAGAAGTGAACCAGTTAAAAAAACTCATGTCTCAACATCAGCTCTCCAAAGTGAACTGAAATCATCTTTCCCACCTGTCTTCTGACCTATCCAAAGAGAGAAGCCCTTTTTTTTTTTATTGTAACAGACACGTATAAGAAGCCAGCTGGTTGTTCACTGGAACAGCTGGCAATTTAAGTGATTTTTAATTTATTTAACATTTCATATGTCTGTCTGCTCCACTGGTAATGTTCACTACATGTTGGATGAAATGAAAAATGTGAAATCTCTGCTGTCTTCCGTGTCTACTGCTGTGGCATATGGTGCTTTGTTTAAGTTAAACAACACCAGCAACAATGAACCTTTACAAATGGCAATTAAATCTAAACCTTTTCCTATTCAGTAGCTGTTATGTTTTTAATTAAATCTCTGTTTGGGAGTTTACTTGGGGAGGAAACCCTTGGTTTTTCCGGTTTGTTTAAATGCACTTGGGGTTCAAAGACTTTTTTTTTATATATTAATTTTACACATCTGGTACAAATATGTTCTTGTGTTTCATGAATAAGTGTGGATTTTATTTGTATTTTTTTTCTGGAAAGAAAAGAAGTAAAATGCAACAAGACTTAAACCACAGGTCTGTTATTAAAAGACGCAAGATAAAAAGCCTCTGATGAAAGCAATAGAAAAACATGCAAAAATCAGCAATGACACATAAAAGGGATTTTTACGATGATATTTGGTTTCTTTATAAACCCACATTCTTTAAGTCTATCAGCTTCCATGTTTATAATCAATAAGACTCAACAGAGAAATGAAATATCCAGAATCTGTAAAATTGTTATTTTAAAATGAAAAACTAAGATAAATCATAACCAACATGTTTATTATTATTATTATTATTATTATTTAGTCAGCCCAAACTAGTTTAAACACATTTGAGGTCTGATAGATATTTTAAGATTCTATAAGAAATACTTTAATTCAAAGACACATCAAAGTGATCAAACATGACAGTTAAGACATGTTACAAATCATTTCTATTTCAAATGAATTCTGCTCTTTTGAGCTTTCGATTCATCAAACATTTCCTCAAAAATATTCAGTTTCACAACCTTTGACCAGCAAATCAGCATACCTGAATGAATTCATGCTAAAACTAAAGACTTGACTATATTAAGACAAAAAATAGTTGGGGTTTTTAATTCTTATATTTACTGGTTTTATGAAAATCTCAGAATACTATTACATCTGAATATGTTCCCTGGTCACTGCAAGAAAATAATAGTTTTATCATTTTCGAATTAGGGATTTTTTTCAGCTAATTATCTCACAGATTGGAACATATTCATAGTTAAAAAATACACATTATTATTTGCCATTTTAAATATTGAATTCTGGTGAACAAACATGACCCGCATACACTCAGCAGTTGACTGATCACAAGCAGCTCTCAACAGTATATTTGGCTCCCAGAGTGGCTGATTACAGCAACAACTTCAATGGCAGCGTCAGCACCTAAACGGCTATTTAAAGATGTGAGAGTGAGCGTCATTGATTCCCTATAGTAAGGTGTGAATTCAACATACAAAGCTAAAAGAAACATTCGCTTTTAGCAGAGAAAGGAGTGAGTGATGGAGCAGAAAGAGTGAATTTATTTCCTCCGGAGATCCCCACAGCCTCACTGTCTGCGAGAGAGTTTATCGCAGCTACATGTTCAATGTCAACATCAGCACTTCTGTTGCTATTTCAGGCAGCGGGAGACAAACTTATTGATTTAGGAATGCATTTATGCTGAACGTTAAACATGCAAGCAATGCAGAAAGACATGCAAGCTGCAGTGGATCGAAACAAAAGGTTTACAGGCTCAGCTGCCTAAATTCTGCTGTGTTGTGTTGCCTGTATTAAAAGCATGGCTCTCAGGCAGATGTTTGCAGGTCAACTGAGCTGATCTGTGCTTGCTTTAATTGTTTGTGTAAAGCAATATACTTTAAAGTAATGTGTATGCAGTTACATATTAAAAGAGGGTGGAGGGGGTCAAACAGTCAATCGGAAATGGATCATAAAAATTATCATTGTTATTGTGGTTATTACTACAGTAACATTTTACAATAAGGCGTCATTTGTTATCATTAGTTAACGTATTACCTAACATAAACGACAAATGAACTATACATTTTTTAAAGTTAGTTCATAAAAAAATACAGTAATTCATTGTTTGTCCATATCATATCAGTTCACGGTGCACTAATGAATTTAATAATGCATCAGTAACAGCTAAAATTAACATTATTATATAAATTAACTATTTATAAATGATGTAGGAGTACTGTATAGTTTATTCTTAGTTAGACATTTACATTAATATTTAATGTCAGGCCATTTAAGGTGTAGATGAGTTTGTTAGGTCATCAAAAAATGTATTTAGAGAAATGTATCATTTCATCACTTGGTCATCAACAGATCCTCTGAAGTGAATGGGTGCCATCAGAATAAGTGTCTAAACAACTGATAAAAGCATTATAATCTTTAAGTTTATAATTTTAGTTTCTTAAAGCCAGAATGCCAATCTATAATCCATAATAATACTTCCTCCAGTGAAAAAGTCCACCCCATGTTGTTCTCTCACATCAAAACCCATAGAAATACTTGATTATAATTGTTTTTCGGACAGTTTTTGCTCATAAGCAGTGCTTGATCCATGTATGTGTTGCAGACAAGACTGTGTTTTCACTGCAAGAAACTGGTTTGAAGCTAAAATCATTTTAATGCTGAAATATATATAATATATATTTTTTGTACAAATATTCAGCTTCTCACAAGATGTTAATTGATGGACTGGAGTGGTGTTGATCACCTGAGGATTATTGGGATGCTTTTATGAGCTGTTTGGTTCTCTTATTCTGATGGCGCCCATTAACTGCAGAGGATCCATTGGTGAGTAAGTGATGAAATGCTCTGAAGAAGAAACAAGATCTTGAATCACCTACATTTTTACACTTATTGCAACATCTAATGTTTGCAATATTACCATGTGGGGGCACTACTATGCTTTGTTTATATATTTATTGGTTGGCTGTTGACTATGATGTAATACAATGTGTGTGTCTGTTTTATCCTGTACTTTAATTACACAAACACACCAATAAACAATATCCACTTCCATATAAAGCTGCTCTTGATTTGTAAACACTGAGGTGTAATGTTTATTAGGCATTCTGCTTTTATGAATGAAGACGTGGCAGGATTTCAAAATATTGCCCCCACTCATAACTACTAACATCTGCTCTCCTTGGATCTCAGATCTTCTAGTGGACCCGCGAGTGTGGTTGCTCAGACAATACAGCCCTACAGAGGATGCCTACGCTGCTTCCTGTTCCATGGTCCACATTAGATAAACACACATTGGGTTCTTTGTCTCTCCCAGCACCCCTCATCAACCCCTCTCTATCTGCAAGGAGGGAGGGGGGGATGTGGGGGACCAGTTGCTAGGCAGGCAGCATAACGGTTGCCTAGGGAACTGTAGCAGACGCAGCTGTGAGTGAATGGGGGAGAATGCGGAGGGGGAGGGAGAGGCAAGTTCAAGGCCAACACCCCCAGTCTGCGTAGTGTCCGTCAGCACCGCGACAGATGAAGGGGGAGCGTGCGGGCTGCCGGCGGAGGCCTACAACTGACATGTCTCTTACTGTGACCCTTTTGATCCTAGCACTTCACTAGGATGCCATACTCGAGCGCGGTTTAAGACAGGGCAAAAGGTCACATGTTATAACGATTGTTGCAGCTGGCTTGAGATTATTTCTGCCACTGGTAAAAATACACGTACCCTGTACGAAAAGGTTCTTAAAGGGAAAGTTCACCAAAAAAAATCATAATTTTCACCCTCAGGCCATACAAAACGTAAAGACTTTCTTTATTCAATCTTCAGTATGAGTTTGTTTCATCTTTCCAAGACATTTTTAACCTTAAACTGTAAAAAAGTCCATTCTCTTATGTACTCTTACATCAAAACCGACATACATGAAGGGCTTTGGCCTGGTTTTGCTTGTAAACAGTGATTGATCTGTGCGTATGATTGGAGAAAGCAATAATAGGGATAGATGATGGTTCGACTTCAAAAAAGGCTTAATTATGGATTTGTTTCTCACAAAAACGCTGCTTTTCCCTTTATAAGACGATTATTTATGGACTGGAGTGGTGTGGAATACTGTTTTTCATCTGCTGTTTGGACTCTTATTCCGACGGCACCCATTTAGGTGATGCTAAATTTCCGTTCCTATGAAGAAACAAAGTCATTCACATCTTGGACGGCCTTACGGTGATTGCATTTTAAGCAAATCTTCATTTTTGAGTGAATCATTCCTTTAAAGTTCCCATGCGAATTTGTGAGGAAAATAATTGTATGACCTACTTCCATTTAAATGTACATTTATTTTCTTTTTCTTGATTTCTGAATCAAGATTGTAAGGATTCAAACTGAGCAACCAGTTGGAAAACCAAGTTATTCTTGGAGAGATGACGCTACCTGTTTGTTTATGTATCATTAGTATCTTCTGGGAACTGTTCTGTCACCTGCAACATTATTCAGGTCAACGAACAGGAAGAACTTACTGATTCATGTTGTGTAATAAAGACAAACACAGACACGTACACATAATATGATTAAATGCTGCAATGCATATGAGAATAAAATGTTAAGAATGCATTTTGAACTTGGCTTCCTGTTCACAGGGTATGTACCAATCGTAAATTCTTCTTCATAAACACGCTTTTATCAGGCAACTAAAAATAATGAATTAAATTGAAATGAAATGAACAACTTTTATGCATTTAAAATGTTATTATTGTCTGTTCATTTGTACCGCAGTGTAAATAACAACACACTAATAATATAATATACTAATTACACTAATATAATACTTACCCTCAAAGTCAGAATTTTTATTTGCTAATAATTTAGCAATTAATTATTGTTAATAATACCATCTTTTTAAAGTTTTCTTTAAAAAAAAAGCACAGTATGCCATTAAATTGCATTGCAATGTTTTTTTTAATATTATAATAGTTATTTTTACTCATATGCTTGAAAGAAATAACACGTTTTTTAATAAAGCTTTTCAAAAAAAAAAAAAGATGGTGGGATACAAGAATCAACTGAGACTTTTCTTTGAGCCAAACTATCTTTTATGTAATTGTGAATATTTACGCAACAGTTTAGCAGTCTCGTAACCTCCTTCTTCCAGAGAAGCTGAAGTGTTGAGTACACAGAGGCGTGTTGGAGCCACTGCTGCCGTGAGTGTGGTCGGTGTACAGGGTGCGTGTCGTTACGGTGAACGGGAGAACAGCTTTTTTTTTTCCTGACCACCTCCGTTCCCTCTTTGGTCATTTCGGCAGGAGCGGAGCCTTGTGTATCGTCATGATGAACAAAAACGTGACTAGGCACCCAAAGCTCCGTGTTATGCAACCGCTGACCTACTAACACACATTCGAGGACGACGAGAGGAGAAAGTGTGTGTGTAAGAGAGGAAAATTGGAGCAAAGCCTCCGACATAACATAAGGACGAAGAGGGAGGGAGAGATAGACGGCGAATAGCAGCACATTCAGGGAGTCACATTAATCGACACAAAGCCGGTGAGTGGATCACGACCCACGCGGGACATTTTCAGCCCAGACTGAAGTTGTAAAAGGAGGAAAGAGCAGAATCGGGACGAGAAACCGCGGAGGAGCGATTTATTGAAGAATAAAAGAGGACTCCTCTGTTTAACGAAAGCAATGCGCTATTTCACTCGGGTGAGTTCATCTGCGGTCGGGTTATCATGTGTTATTTCAGCATATGCGTGCTGTGTGTATTGTTTTACAGAGCTTGCAGCAGGCTAAGCAGTTGTAGGCTAGGCTCTTACCTTGCAACGTGGTCAGGGCATGTTATTGTTCACATGGAAACGGACGGCATGCCTCTCAAATGCCTCGAATTATTTGCTTTTTAATATTTTTCCCCGTATTGTTTATTTCGGCGTGTCGCGAACTGTAAGGTAGCAACAGATTATTATGCATTGCATGCATATTCACATTCAATGTCAAGGCGAGACGGTCGTGGCGTGGGGGAGGTGGTGATCATTACGAAATCCAAACGCAAGAGTGGCTGTGGGGGTCAGATCATGTCTGTGCATTGCGGTGGCACCGATCATTTGCATTTCAATAAGTTAGTTGCAAGTCAGCGTTTCTTATGCTTGTAAAATAGGATAATGCGTGCCGATGCCACGCGAGGGGTTGTTTGGTTGCACGATGTTTCGAGGCGCAGGATGTTCAAAAACACGTCACAGTGGCCTAATAATAATAATAGCGAATTGATTACATTGCTCTAATGTGAGTGCGTTTCTCGTAGATTATTGTGCAATGTGAAGCAACGTAAAACTTTTGGTTGGGAAAGAGAGAGGCAGGTTTAGTCGCATGCGAGACTAGCAGTTTAATAATTTATCATAACTAAATGTGATGCAATAGCCATTGCATGCTTGACTCATAAAAAGCTGACCTACTCCCAAACTGAGCACACTACACTTTGCCCCTTAACAATTCCACCACTCCCCATTCAGCAATGCCAGGAATCTGAAACGTGCCTCACGTTGCTTCCAAACTTCTCACAAAACTAGCCATCGGTCTGAAAACCAACATTTATGTGTCAGGGAAAAAACCCCTGTTGACATGCACGCAAGTGAAGTTAGTGTTAAGTTAATTTTCATAGGTAGCTATTGTGATTTCCGCATTTACCCCTGTGATTTAAGAGTCACTGTCTCAGAGTCTTACTGGCCTACTTGGCTTTTAGGTTGGTTCTACATGTGACTG
>JAUMHI010000041.1:3412770-3425573 GCA_032359435.1 Enteromius unitaeniatus
GCTAAAGTTGATGCCAGTGAATTCATAAGACTTGGAATATAGCCTAGTGTACAAAGTCAAGACGCTTACATTATTGTATTCCTTTTGTTGAAAAAAGCAGCATGAAGGTTTTGGTAAATTTAGTGTGTGTTTTTTTTTCCATGATCCGGCTGTGGTTTTTGTATAATAAAAAAGAAAATGAGTGAGGATCCTGTTTTGTGTGTGTGTGTGTGTGTGTGTGTGTGCACCTGGTATTTATCACCTTATGGAGATCAATTGGATAGGTCCCCACAAAGACAGGAATACCAGCAGATTGTGACCTTGTGGGGAAATTTCTTAGGTCCCCATGAGGAAACAAGCTTATAAATCAGACAGAATGAAGTTTTTTGAAAATCTAAAAGTGCACAGTTTCCTGTAAGGGGTAGGTTTAGGGTCAGTGTAGGAAAATACAGTCTGAAACATCATTACACCTATGGAATGTTCCCATAAAACACGTAAACCCAACATGTGTGTGTGTTCCAAGAAATTAGTCACATAGTTTTGAAATGACATAAGGATTAATTATATATCTTTTTTTTTACTAAAAATTAATTTTTAAGACTGATCTAATTTTTTAGTACATAATGTGTGTGTCATGGAAAGTGGAGTCTTGTTTTCTCATTTGGAGGAGTCTCTAATGTAACAGAGCTACATTTTTTTAATAATTTAATTAGTTGTTTTAGGAAGTAGTAACACATATATTTTGGTTTTCATGATCCCAGACTGATGATGCCAGACAACATGGAATAAATTACGTTAGTGTAATAACTTAACTCATGAAACTCTGCTTCCCTCTACCGGATAACCAGCCGTACTGTTTATAATGAGACAGCAGACACACAACTAATCGTTGTAAAGTGCTTAAAAACCACTGTAATCACAAACAGTTGGAGCTGGTCCATCCTGACCTGCGCTACCAACAAACCGCACCCTAAAACGACGACTGTGTGCTATTGAATATTGAATAACGAGCAAATATTAGCCACTTTAGTGGAATACAATTTTAAAACGCTATAAGCAAATACAGGAGAAGTAACTGAACCACCTGAGCAAATAGCAGCACTCATCGTTAAACAACAAACGATTAAAGTCGAAGTAGAATAAATGGGCGGGAGCGCCATCTTGTGTAGGATATAAACGATGATGATGGCCAAGGCTGTGTCCATTCCAGGGTTACGTCCTGCTTGACGTAATGTTGTTAAATTAAGTGTTAAACTCATTATCAGATCAAGCTGCACTATGTTTTACCAGTTGTGAACGATAGCCTATTTATTTTTATATCTAAAATTTGGATATATTTAACGTCATGTAATTATGTCACGTTAAACCTCCGTAGTGAAGGTAGATTGCATATTTAATAAAAAGACCTTAATCCTAAAAACAAACACACACACCATAGCAACTAGTCAACATTTGAAGTGGATCAAACTTCATCAAAGCTTTCCTAGTATCGCATTTTGTTTTTATGATCGGTTTGATTCACTTCTAATGTTGACTACTGCAGAACTTCTGAATTGTAGCTTTAAAAAAATATATAGCATTTTTTAACCAAAAGTGATTTATTATTTTAAATCAAACAAAGCAAAACAGAGAACATGAAGTGCCAAATTAACTTTTTAATGACGCAAAAACAGACATACATTTCAGTCAGGAACTGTGGCTTTCTGTGCAAACAGCAAAAGTGTGCTTTTAATGCTGACTGGAGTCCCTCTTCCATTTGGCAAAAACACTTGCTGTAGTTTCCAAGAAACACTACACCTCCACCACTATTTAGCAGCAAACCATTTTACACAACCAAGCACTTACATTTCACATATTTCAGCAACTAACTTACTTTAACTTTCACAAAACACATACACAGCCGGTGAGATTCATCTAGTGCACCCAGTGCTCTTCAGTTCTCCGAAATTGCATTTGCTCAGAAAGTCACAAGAAATCCAATATGGATGAGTTACTTCATTTGACATGACACTACTAGAAAAACAAATTGACATATTCAACTTGAGGGAAAAAAGTGATACAGAAATTTAAGCATCCTTCATTCAGACAAAGACAAAAGTCTTAAAACATAAAGAAATAGCTTATAGGTTTGAGATTATTGCACATAAATACAATTACAAATTAAAAAGAAGGAGCTGAATGGAAACAGCAGTATACAGAACAACAAAGAGATGAATTAGCACATATAAAAGTTAAATTAAATACTCTAAAACTGAAATGCATCCAAACATTAAAATATTAAAATTAAAATAATGAGATCTTTATTCAAATTATATTAAAACTAAATAAAATATATTATATCAACATTTTTATTATGCCACTTAGAAAACAACCTAAATATAATATAAATTTCACTTTTTACCTATGGCTGAATATTAGCTACATAAAGGCTTGCATTTGTTGGTCACACTTAAAACAAATGTGTTCATCCACCTACAAACAGACGTTTCTCAGTAAATCCCATTTCAAAGCAAAACTTCTGCACAAACTGGCAGTATACGTGGCCAATTATTGCAACTTCTCTAGGTTTTCATTTAAGGTGCTCGGAGTCTTTCTTCCTGCAGTTTTAACTGGTTTTAACTCAGAACTGTTATGGCAGCTGTGCTATAGTTTCCTTGACACATTATGGAGCGAGATGTTGTCATAACTTGTGACTCCAGGGTGCGTCCATTAGTCTGTCTTCAAATTTATCTGAGCTTCAACATCCAGTAGTCACCCGCTCATCACAGTCATGTGAAAATGCTTACAAAGACTTCATGTATTATGCCACCACATTGTGAGTTGGCATCGTGGTTCTGTTACTTGCGGGATCTCAGTACTGCTCCAGGACTCCAGGATGAGCCAGGCGCTCTGCTGAGGTTTTTGTAACGCTGGCGAAGCACAAAGTCAAAGTTGGCAGTGGTGCACATGGCATAGAACACGTTAGCTTTGTCTGGGATAAGCAACTCTGATTAAAAGAGAAAGAAAAAAGACAGTGATTTATTAAGTGCTAAATACAGTTAAAAGCATTTGCTATTCATAACAAGCTTAGACACATTGAACTTGTGCATTTCATAATCACTTAAATAGATACAATGAGTGTTATAATTTACAAAAAAACATTTTGAATTAATAATGTTAATAAAAAAAAGAAATAAAATTGCATGAAAATTGTTGCAATTATGAAAATGAAAAAAAAGAGTGACACTGAAATATTTGTAAAAATGAATTTATATATATCTATTTATGTCAAACGCACATAAATAGCAAAATAACAAAAATAAAATCTAATATAAATATTAATGAATACTTAGACAGTATATAAAATATAGAGTTTCAGTGTTAACCATATAATGAAGAAGCTGACCTTTGTCACTGGAAAGCACTTGTGTGAGACTAAATTCTTGGCAGTTCATCTCCTCCAAGTTGTGCTTCTCCAGAGCTCTCTGAATCACCTGAGCTGTCTTGTCCTGACTGGTTATCTAAAAATAAAGAGTTGATAAAGTTTCAAGACTTTAGATGCACTGGGGTTGACAACTAAATAGTGAGCCACAGACTTATTGCCGCTAGAAATATGTCAAATAAAAAGACGAGAAGCACGGACGCTGCAGAAATCACCAAATATTAAAGTCAACTTACCAAAATACTTTTATAAACGTTTCCGTTGTTGCCAAATTCCACACTGACTCTGACAATACATGAATCAGCCACCTGCTTGTTGTACATGGGATGCTTGAGAGAAGGAGAGGATGATGATGATGATGAAGACGATGTAGATGAAGTAGGGGAAGGGCTGTCAGGGTTCGAGGCAGACATATCCGCCTGCATGCATCTTCGAAAAGAGCTGGGCGGCGTCAGAGAGGAGGTGGGTGCGTCTACCGAGATGTCCTGACAGGATACAGACTGTGAATGAGGTAATGGAGAAAGACTATTTAGCCAAACAAATCTGTCTGTTAAGAGCATAGAATTCAAGTGGTAACATAGCATACGAGGTGTGCCAGATAGTTTGTTCCTTACTGCAACACAGATTGCAAGCAATAAAAGCTTTAGTAAATGATGTGCCAAATGTAAAACATCAGAGGCTGGTGGTATTGTTTTCTAATACACTGTGTTCTGTGTCAGCTTCACTGAAGCTCTGTGTTGATAGTGCAAACTTGAACTACTTTGTGACTGCAAGGTTAAGGCAAAACAAACATGTTACAAATACCTGAATAGATTTTATTAACCTAAAGGCTTTAGTATAAAATGTACAGTCAAAATAGGTTTTGAGATAATGTTAGATCTATCAGATTTAGGCCTATTGATTCAATTAATTACAAATAAATAATGCTATAAATAAGTGTCATGTAATGAAACCCCTTGACGCACATGGACTAAAAGATCTAAAAACACAGTAAGACGTCGCGAAACATCAAGACATGTCTGACGCATGTGTTATTATATTATATTTGTTATTTCATTAACTTTTATATTTATGTTTTTAGATTGAATTTTAATGTTAAAGTTCTAAATAATTTCATTAAATTCTTTAAATGCAGTCAAATTATGTTCTTTCGTTTAATTATCTTTTAAAATCATTTTATTTAGCTTTTTTGTTTGTTTTAGTACTACTTAATACTTTTAACACTTTTAATGTTACATTTAGTTACATTTAAATGACCAAAACCTATTTGAACAGTTTGAGTATAGCAACACTGGTGTACATAATTTGTTTTTATAAAAATAGGCAGAATTAAGTCTTTATGAACAGCTCCTATAACTACATCAAGCATATTGACAAAATTAAACGGATTGCATATTAAACTTACTGAAAATTGGATGTTACAATCAATCCATAAATATACTAACCCTTTAAAGCCCCCTTTTATTTGGCCTTATATAATAAAGTAATGTCCCAGCAAATACGTTCAAATAGCGATTACGTTCTACTGATGGATTCGGCATATCATAATTAATTTAAACAAATATTTTGATCATTTGACAGCCTACACATATATTAAAAGAACAAAAATCTGTGTTATCTAATAGAGTATATGAGGTAGTAAATAAGAAAACAGTCTGCAGTTGTGTTACCTGTACTTTATATCTAAGCGGTGAGAGGTTAGGGCTGCTGAGATCTTCCATATCTGAGCCACTGGAGCCAGAGGATGATACACTGATCTGGTCAGCAAAAGTCTTCTTTGAGAAGTTCTCACTTCCAGACAGCAACCTGCAGCGGGCAGAAGAGAAACACGCGTCACGGAAAAACAAGTAAGCAAAGTGTCTTTTTTCTTTTAGAATAGTCTGGTTTCAGAAAATGAGTCGAAACTGCTTCTCAAAACAACACTCACGAGGTCAGTTTCTTGGTGATGAGCCGGTGGCTCCAGAGGTTGGGAGAGCTGGGACAGGGGTCAACTGGTGGCTCCAGTTCTCTTGATAACTCATAGCTAATGAGGGAAAAAAAATACTAACAGTTGGTATCTAAAAATCTGACATGCTGATCTTCTGAATTATCCAAAGTACTGAAGTCATTTTATCTCAACCAACACTCTTAGCAGGAAACCGATCAAACTGGATATAATCATCAAAATGTGAAAGAGGCGCCTCACCTCTTCTGATCAGAAAGAAGTATGCTGCTGTTGATCCAGGAAATTATGTGAGGATGTGATTGGAGTTTGTAGTGAGCACATGACACCTGCAGTTGCTTGATCTGAGACAGAATCTCAAACTCCTGGACACAGAAAGGAATGGAGAAACACACATCAGGCACTCTTGACTCACTAGCATTTCTTATAAAAACTAGCAAACAATATGTAGGATGATGGCACTTACTTTTCTACGCTTCTCGAAGTTAATGAGACCCCCCTGTGACCATAAAGAAGAGAATCTTCATTAAAAAAAAAAAACAGAACAAACAAACAAACAAAAAAACACTCTGTATATGTATATGAATTAATGTCAGAAAAAAATCTCACCTCTATATTATCACTTAGTGCTGTGTCCAACATGGTGAGCACAGTCAGATAAGTGCCCAGGTACGGCACCTCACCGCTGGGGGGGGCCTGCCACAAACAGTAACAGTTTGGGGTCAGTCGAGATATTTCAAAGTTTTTGTCTCTTATGCTCACCAAGGCTGCATTTACTTGATAAGTTGTAGTAAAATAACTACAGTAATACTGTGAAATGTTATTCCAATTTAAAAGAACTGTTTTCTATTTTAAATTGTTGAATTTCAATTTTCAGTATTACTCCATTACTCCAGTGTTTAGTGTCACATGATTCATCAGAAAGTATTAGAGCATTTTAATGTATTCTTATTATTATCAATGTAGTTTCTTATGATTATGTTTTTACTATCATTTATGGTCAGTTTAAGGTGGGTGGGCAATGCTGCTTTATGCATTCAGAGTTGTTTTCACTGTTAAGGAGTTTCCAAAATCAATTTGGAGTATTTCTGTGGCAAAATTCTTACTTCCGGGTTTGTACAAATTTCTGACAGTTTTTTTTTTCCTCGATCGTTGGTCTTCATGTGACAGGGGTATAACTTCGCAGGCATAGACCAGATAGAGAAAGTGAGGTCGCGCTCATTAATGAGTTTCATTTGGCCGCACTGCGCAGGACTCGCTCGAGAAGAACGTTGTGAGTTGTAATGGAAAGGTAACCTTGTTCAGCTTGCCAAAAGAACCCGGTGTTACATGAATAGTGGATGCGGTCTGTTTTTTCTGGGGCAGCAAGTTCATTTTAACTTAAACAAATCTGTACACATGCTTTAAATAAAATCTTCCTCTTTTAAGCACACGCATATTCTCCCAACAGCTAATAGTGATTAATGCTAAGTATAAATATTTCAGTTAGAGGAACATGCTGTTGACTCATCTTTACTGGTGATGCATGTAAATTCATCATACTGTGTCAGCTAGTATTATCCTTTTGGGTCTTTAAATGAATGAGTTGGCAGAATCACATCAGGACAGATTTTCATATTGAAAGTAATCTAGAGCAGCCAGTAAATGTGCCTGTGCTAAATACACATTTCCCAAACTAAGTAGTTATTTCCCAGAAACAACTGATTTAGCTATAATATTTTTAACAGCAACTTACACCAATGGCCTTAAATAATACAAATTTAGTACTTTCAGCTGGGTCTTGTTTTTAAGAAAAATACTAGTGACTCTTACCGTTTGCTTAGTTGTAGGACTGAGCCTGGGAGACTTTGGAGCGGTGTGAGAGTCTACATCAGCTGCCTGGTTTCCTTCCTAAATCAATCACAAATAATAGATAAGACATTTGGCATATTAAAACGCAAACAGTGAAACTGATTTAGATAAGCATATGATTAAAAACAGGGCACTTGAAACAACTGGCCTAGAATAAGATTTGCATATATCCCTTTAGAAAACATTCAAAATCAATCTTCCACACCCAAAGAAGTGCCACAATTCAAGATAAGTACAATTACTTAACAGAGCATGATAAAGACTGAGGTCATAGAGGAGTGGGGTAGACTATTAAAAGCCAGCAAAGATAACAACAATGAATGTTTTGTTGTTATACACTGAACACTGAAAAACATTATGGGATGTTGGGCCTCTATAAGGGTTTCTTTGCCAACAACATGACTGCATTTTTTAACCTCTTCGTTCATTTAGCTCTACTGATTTACTCTTTGCATGCTAGCTAGATGAAAAAGAGTGTGGAAAATATTAAATGTTGCCTGGTAGCATCTTTTAAGATAGTAAAAAGGGCATTAAAGCAGTCATGGGATGAGGTGATGTCATTGTCTTATCAGAGATTCAACGCTGCTATCAGCTCTTACACAGGATGTTAAATCATTAGTGGGATCTGTTTGCACATTGTAGGCTAAATATTGATAGAAGGTTGGGTTTTTTTTCCTTGAAAGAAATGTACATAATTATGCTTTTCACTTTTGAACTTAAAATCAAAAACATTTTGAAATACATTCAAATAGACAGCATTTTAAATTGTGATAATAATTGACTATTTTACTGTACTGTTTTGCTGTATTTTGATGAAATAAATCACCCCTGATGAGTGTAAGAGACTTAAAGTAAAACATTTGAATAGACGACAGATTTGAAACAGGCAGAACTGTGAAAATTACCTCTACAAGAATATCTCGATTGACCAGCACACAGTTCTCATCAGGAAATGTGTCGCAGAGGTGATCGAAGGCAGACATGCTCTCCCTGAAATGGCACAATTTATGCATTTAAATGCAATACCATGTGTTGTGCAAATATAAAGGAATAGTTCGCCCAAAAATTAAAATTCTTACACCATTTAATCACCCTTGAGTAGTTCCACACCTATATGAGTTTCTTTGTTCTGCCAAAAAAAAAAAAAAAAAATACTATGGAAACCAATAGTGACTCACAACAGCCTGGTTACAAACATCTACCTTTGTGTTCAGCAGAACAAAGAAATTCATACAGATTTAGAAGTACTTAAGGGTCAGTAAATGATGACAGAATTTTCATTTTTTGAGTGAACTATGGTGAACATTGCACTACAGGTTTAGCAACTATTTGTGTCAGGATCAGAAAACAATACCTGCTGATTGCCGCCCAGGTTTTCTTTAGCCTGTAAACAGCATTAGACTGAAGAGCGGATAAGATGGCTCTTAGAGAGGAGAAATTTCTCAACTGATGGCACTCCTGTAACACAAGTGATAATAAAAGAACAAATCAGCATCAAAAGAATGCTAAAAAATACGTATCTCTTAGGCTTTAACCCTTTTTCAACACAGAATAATTATATCGCTGAATGTCATTAAACATTATTAGGTAGTTACACTTAAACATGTAAACAGCTCAACTTGCTCAGCGAATCCGTTTAGGAAATGTTGCTCTGAAAACTTGAGCATTGAGCAATTTGCTCATAAAGTCTATTATAGTCCTTGTGTTATAGTCCAACACGCGCTTCCATTGTGTGCATTTCAATTCTAATTTGCATTCACATACTTTCCTAGTCTGTTTCGGGTCTTATACACACCTGAGCCACTGAGATCCACTTCTCAATGATCTGTGCCCTGTGTGTGGGGCCACTGTGAGTGCAGGATGGGAAACCGGAAGGAGGGCACAGTAGAGAGGTGATAACGCAGTTAGTGACGGCATTGAACTGGGCGATGGTGGCACGGACCGTGGGCGCTAGATTTCGATTCTCTTTCTTGTCCCTTTGAGACCAAATGCAGCCAAGGCAGTGAAATGGAACCACTTTGACAAAAAGCTCCTGATAAAAAAAACGTGAGCAGATGAATAAAAGTGGCCTTTAATCAAAAATAGCTTTAGTATGTAAATCTTTACACCTACAGCATCTAAGAGCGTGAGTTGCTCAGCAATGTCCCGTGCAGGGAAGGACAGTACATCCCCTGTCTCTTCTATGTCCTGTCTGTCCGAGGTGTCTTCAGTTGCCTGATTCTCTGTGCTGGTTTCTGCTGGTGTATCTGTGTGCTTGTCTGTTGAGTCATAAGAAGTTATTTAGCATTGATTTTTATTGCTTACTTGCTGAATTAGCCATATTTCAACGGACTTGCCTTCCGTCTGAAATGTTCTTAGAAGTGCATCGGCTTGATGAACCAGGCGTCTGAAACAAAGGCGATGACGCAGATGAACACAGAGAAGACGAAGAGCCTGGTGACCTGTTGAATCCCGGAGGTCCTCTTTGAACTCGTCTAACCACAGCCGGATCAGATGAGGCAGAGAACTGCACACACGCACACACACACACACACACACTCTTTCTCAGCTTTGTTTCAGACTAATAAATGAAGCTCTGGGAATTAGAATGAATAATCAAGATGGATAACCAGTTTCACTTTACTAATAATAGATAATAATTGCACTGGCCAACCAGTTTCAGAATCAAATATTCCAAGACATTCCTAAACTCATAAGATTCAACTCACCTTCTAACACAGACACTGTTGTCCAGACTGGTGACCATATCCTCCCTACAGAGACAAATGAGTAAGTTAATTTTCAAAACATTACTAAAACTCTTCAAATGAAGCTTTAGGAACACTGAAACAATTTCTGACACAAATGTGTCACAAGTGCTTTTTAAAGGTCTATTACTGTTTCAACAACACACAAAGGCCTCTCACGGTTCAACAAAAGCACCTCTCTGACGTGAGACAAGTCAAGTGAAACCTGTTTTACAATGTGAGGTGTCCTCCTTCATTCCACTGCGTCACTAAATTGTATGTTTTGATAAAGGACTGTCATAATTCCATCTTTATCAAAGGTGTCTCTGGGAAATACTCTGCCTCATACTGAATTTAGAATTTTTGGCTTTCCCCTTCATATTCACTGAGCCCGGTAGAATGTGGGATGGCTGTGTCTGACACGGAAGTCATTCGATGACTTTATAAAGACAAAGGAAACTGACACATAACGTCATGTTATTAATTCCTTCTAGCAACAGTTAATGCTCTGGTTTTTGGTATATCACCAGATAAAGGTATGATGGAACGTTATGGAAACATTAAATTCAGAGGCATCTTGATGTCATTCTTCCTCCATTCTGATTTTAGAAACAGATGAGTTAAAACTGTCACTGACGTACAATAAAATGACTAGCTACAGTGTTTATATAAAGCAACATGGACCAATACTGTCATGTTTCTTATTGAAGCATAGCTGCTTTTCACATGAAAAAATGTATTGTTGTTTAGGTAGACTATACCTATATATATATATATATATATATCATAAAAAATATAGTCAAATGTTTAACAAAGTCAAATGTTCATTAAAATGTATTTTAGGCTCACCAAGGCTGCATTTACTTGATCAAAAGTACAGTAAAAATGGTCATATTCTGAAATATTATTACAATTTAAAATAATTGTTTTATATCTGAATACATTTTAAAATGTAATTTATTATTTCAATGCAAAGCTGAATTTTCAGCATCATTACTTCAGTCTTTAGTGTCATATTATCCTATAAGAATCATTTTAAGATTTGGTACTTTACAACTAGAAATGTTTTGTAAAGTTATTATTCATGTTTTTCTGACAGTTTTGATACATTTTATGTGTAACTGCTGAATAGCAGTATTAGTTTCTTAAAATTAAAAAATTCAACATACTAACGCCCCACTTTTGAACAGCAATGTAAATGTCACTTTAACGTCCCTATAACCCTCTGAGACTGCAATGAAACTCTTTAAATGAGCACTGATGCTCACCTTTGAAACAGGAGTTCTATGAGAGCATTTGTGCAGGTAAAGGCTCTGTAGGTGGAGAGGAAGATTTGCATGTAGTCTGGGTCAGGGCACTCTGGGTTCACCAATTCTGTGACAAGACGCTCCAGAGTGGCTGCTTTAAGCCTGCGGACCTTCTGTGTGCGGTACTGCATGAAGCCAAAGGCAGAAGAGCTCTCAGTGGAATCAGGTGGGGGTTGGATGGGTTCTCGGTGAAGAGTGATGCCATAAATTGCCCCGTCTTCCACCTCTTCTCCCCACTCCTGCACCGGGTCCTGCACAAACATCAAACATCATCAGACTATACACACCGAGCCCATCATAAAGCTTGATATGATGTCTACTGCAAGGCTATTAAACTAACAACTCTATTTTGCTGTCCTGATACTGCAGCACTATTAGAAAAACATAAAAAAGGTGCCAAACACTGACCTAAAATTTCACCTGTCCAGGAAGAAATATACAAAACAGGAGTTTGCAAAATACAGGCAATTTGTTATCCAAATTACAAGTCCGGAGGAGTGAATACATTTCATTTTCACTTGCCTGAAACATTGTACTTTTTCAGCAGATGCTTTTTCAATAAAACCATGTAAAATACAGAGTTCAGATCATGTTATAAGCAAATACACCAAAGAGTTTTGCAATGTTAAATTAATAACACCACTGTTTGATGATGCCCGCACAAGAAGACCTGTCATTTTCAATTTAAGGAAAGAAAATAAATAATTTGATGCATTTCATGGTGAAAAACTATAACTAATTGACACCATAAATACTCAGCAAAACACACAGTCTTTACAAATCCTCTTTGGTGGTAAATTAAGCCATGATTATTTGCATAGCAAATGCCATATCCCACAATGAATAACAGCTGTGGGTGAATAAAAAACGCTCATGATTTTAAACAAAGAGAGACTGTGTACCACACTGGAGTAAATTAAGTCCAGTATTTTCTCTTCCAGGCAAAACAAGGTTGTTGTTGAGCTTGTTGGCGACTAATTCAGATGTGACCAATATTAGATGAGCTCATAGCCACTGGCTTGAGGACATATTAGCATAACAGCGTCATCTACCACTGATTCTAGAGACACAAGATGTCCAGTGACTTATATGCTATTCAGAAGTTTGGGTAAAATATATAAAGTAGCCCTCATTGATAACAATGAGAACATTTAATTTTAGGACTTTCTGAAAAATGGCTAAAAACCGAAGTAATGGCTGATGAGAATTCAACTCAATTCAAAATCCCACCACAGAAACAAATTACATTTCATAATATTCAGTATTTGAATATACAGCCATTTTTAATTATAATAATTTTTCACAATATTATTATATTCTTGATCCTTAACTACAAAAGACATATACACACACAAAAAACGTAAGAAAAATACATTTACATTTTTATAAAATCAAAAGAAACACTTCTAATATGTCCTGACAAAAGGAAAAGGTGAATATTAAAAATTATATATATATCACATATAGGACACATATACATATATATATATATATATATATATATATAATGTGCGTATATGTATATATATATATAAAATGTGCATATATATCTATATCTCTCATATAGGACACATATA